>AYEL01083408.1:0-43186 GCA_000484575.1 Olivierus martensii | reverse complement strand
TTATAATTTTTTTTTTATAGATAAATGACAATTCTTTATAAAGAATTATGTCAAAGTTTGAAAGATTTTCACATAAATTTAGATCCAGTAGATGCAAATACAAGAATTTAGCTAATAAAATGTTCATAAAGTAAAATATTTCCAGCAATATTTTATCTTATATATATATATCGAAATAATTTTAATAAATAATAATTCAAAATGTCCATTCTTTTCCATATAAAATTATATTAATAAAACTTCAAAATGATTATATCCAAAACATATAAATATTAAATCATTATTTTAAATAATAAATCAACTTACGTAATCCAGTGGATTCCAATCTAGATGCAGTATTTACAGTATCTCCAAATAAGCAATACCTGGGCATTTTTAATCCTACAACTCCAGCTGCACACGAACCTTTCAATATTTAAATAGTTATCTGTTAATTTATGATGTCACGATTCATTAATAATATTTTAATACATCACTTATTTATCAGAAAACTTTTGATTTATAATGCACGATTCATTTTAGTTATAATAATTATTTGAAAACTCGTGCTAAATATAATATAATCGATATGCTTATCATGATCGTAAATTTTATTTTTACCTGAATGCATCCCTATTCTTAATTTTAACTGATCTTGAGATTTATGTCGTATGGTGAATGTCTTAACTGCATTTAACAATGCCAATGACATTCTTGCTATTTCTCTGGCATGACGCAATCCGTTTCTTACAGGCAAGCCAGAAACAACCATATAAGCATCTCCAATTGTCTCAACCTAATTAAAAGATAATAATGAAAGCATAAATAAATTTTGTTATTTAATTAAATTAAACATAAATTATCATCATCATCATCACCATCAATTTTCCAAGCATAAATAAATTTTGTTATTTAATTAAATTAAACATAAATTATCATCATCATCATCATCACCATCAATTTTCTTGAGATATCAGAGAAAAATAAATTAAGCAACTGAATATTGGAGATTTCTAAAATGAGATTTTTTAAACACAATATTCTAATGAAAACTTGATAATAAATAATTAAAATTTATTATTATCTCATGAAATTTTCAATACACAGAATTATTTTGAAGAATTCAGTATAGATATATTTTTTAAAATAATATCAATTTTAATATGCTAAATTTTAAATTTCTAACAGCTTAATTCAAAACGTTAATATGTAACTCGCAATTGTTATTTTATATTTATGTCTTAACTGCATTTATACATTTCAGGTTAAAAAATTAAAATAGATATCTGATCTAGAATAATGTTCATATTTAAATATTCCTAAAATATAAAATATTCTATACAAACAAACTTTAAACACCATTAATAATCATTTCTCAATCATGAAGATTTATTCCTCTAATCATATAGAAAGTATATCTAAAAAATTTATATATATATATATATTTATGCACTCATCGTCATTTCGTTTAGTATTAAAATTCTTATAACAATATGAATCACCATTATCCTTTGTTTTCACTCATAACATACAAGAACTTTTTTATATGCAATACCATAAGTGGAAAAATTAATCAAGAAACCTGAATATAGATAGAAAAATGTGGCAATGAATTTATTCTTCTGATTCTATAAACTATGTACACAACAAAATTATAATTATTTAATGATAAGCATTCACTTGATGATATAATAAAAATATTTCATTCATAGAAGAATATTAATAGTAGTATTTTTAACGCATAATTTTAATATTTTCACATCAGCTATTAAATAAATTATATCTATTCTTAAATTTTATTTCAGAAAATTGAAATCGATAAAAAAATATTTTTAATGGCAAAACTTTATCCATAGATATAATATAGTAACGATTATATATTTTATTCAGTTTATATAGTTTTGAGAAATATGCAATTTGGATTTACAGAAAAATTTCACAGTATATAAAATATTAACTGAGCGTGTAAAAGGAAAACTCTTCAAGCATATTAACATTTCCTCTCAACTTCCAGTATTCAAATTAAGTGCAGCATTAAATAAAGGAAACAGATTTATAGATAGCAAATATTATATTTGCTTACAAATTATTATATCTTATATATATATATAAATCTTGCAATCGAAATAATTAGCAGTTAATTAAGCATTTCATTAATTAAATTTATTTCATCATAATCTAGGAATATAAGTGATAAATGTAATTATTATCTTAATAAGTCATTATTATTATTTAAATTATTATTATTATTTAAATTATTATTATTATTATTATTCATTCTCTTAGAAAGTAATTAAAATATTTACGATGCTTCTTCCGTTCCGAATATATTATAATGTATATTGTTTCACAGACAAGGAAAACTTGATAACTCCCTTTCCTAGGAATTCATTTATATTTTTTTCAAGATTATTAATAAAATGCAGAAAATTCCCGATTAGACGGGGGTTAGATTATCCGGATTGCGGGTTAACGGGATTAATGCGCAACTCGAAATTAATATTTAATTATCGATATTTTATCTAAGAAGCGCTATCTGAAAGATTTTTTAATTCCCAGATTCGTTTCTTTATTAAATCTTAAGATAACTGGTGATCAAAATTTGAACCAAACTTAAAACATTGAAATAATTTCTTGCTGCAAATAAACAAATTTCTTGTTTGCAGACTAATAATAAAAACTAAATTGAATATAATGTTCTAATATTAAAAAATATATTGTCCATAATTGCGATTTTTTGAGTATTTTGAGGATTATCAAATGAATCGGTTAATCCCAATAGACTAAAGTCCCGTCACCCACCCTGGCTTCCCTTCATCACTTCAAACCAAACTGCCAAAGACACATCTACATTATGGCAGGAGTTTTGGTCCCAGACCTCGCCTCTAAATAATCATCTGATTGAGAATCCTTGTATTCAAGTTCCTGGCTTCCATCTTCCTCGCCACTTGTGGTGCAAGCTTAACCGCATTCGCACTAATACGGGTCGCTGTAATGCCTCACTTTTCAGATGGAATATTGCTTCCACATCAAATTGTGACTGCACCATTCAATCCCTTCAAACCATCTCCCAAACCATCTCCCACATTTTAAATGACTGCTCAGCCAGAAGTTTCCAAGGAGATCTGATTGAAATCCACAATTTGTCCAATGCTGCTCTGAGATGGCTTGAATCTCTGGACTGCACTTTATGAACCAGGTCTCGTCCCTTGCTTCTGTGTCTTGCCACTTTGTCACCTTTTTGTATTGCTGTATTCTTTCCCATACGAATAAATAAATAAATAAATCAGATAAATTAATTTCCATACTATCCCAATTAATTGGGAGAAACATAATTTTAGTATCTATACCAGGGGTTTCCAAAGTGCGGCCCGAAAACCCTAGAAATGCGGCCCGTAATGTCAGATCATACGCGATCTTGAAATCATGGAAATAATTTATATTTTACAAAAAAATAAATAAATTTTATCATATAATTAAAATTATTTAGTTAAAAAATATATGTATAAGTTCTTCCAAATATGTATTGAGAAAATTTTTCGCATATATAAGTGAAAAAACTTTCTCAATTAAAAGTATTAATAAGTCCAAATTGAGATCAAAATTAATTGATGAACATTTATAAATGGTGTTAAGAATACATTCAACCGACTTAGAACCGAGGCTCAATATTATTATTAAAAAAAAAAACAACTGCACAAGTCACACACTTCAGATTGATGAATTTATTGTATTGTAATTTCTTTTTTTATTTGAAATTATTTAGTTATTTTTGTTTAATTATTTTTTAAATGTATTATTTTAAACAGTTTGTAATAAAAAGTAAATTATTGTCATAAATAAACACGATTATTTTATAAAATTAATATAAATCTTTCCCTTGTGTCTAAATTTTTATCGATTTGAACGTACTTTTCCTAACACTTTTTTTAGCCCGCCAAATATTTTGGAATTTACAATTTGGCCAAACTAGGAAAAACTTTGAGGACCCCTAATCTAAAGTATAAAAAAAATGCTCAGATTCATGATATCAAACTAGATTTTTGCTATAAATTTTCACTTTAGCTACTGTATCTGAAAATGCGATATGGAAATGCCTGAAAATAACTATCATCATTATATTTTGATTTATGCAGATTATTATTATTAATCTTATTAAGATAATATTCTGATGATGATAACTCAATCTATTAATTTTATTTATTCCAAAATTCTCATTTTACAAATGTGAAGACTCTTTCTATAGTAAAAATTTAAAAGATAGTTAAAGAAAACGTAAGATAATTATATTTTGAATAATCCCATCATTTACAAATAAAGATAATTCATATAAATAAATATCAGTTTTATTCAGATTATAATGAAACTAATATTTGTTTTATATTCCTACAAAAACAAGAAATACCATGTTCTGTTTAATTTATATACTGCGTTTTTATATCATATTTTTTTAAACAAATATACTATTTATGCTGAAAATATAAATATTATACAATATAAACTAGAAGAAAGAACTTGTATCATTACTTGTACTTATTGAAAATCAATTCTAAAAACATTATTAATGTAAAACATATGTTTAAATATTGAAGTTTGCTATCACATTTAAGAATTCTATATATTTGGTACTGAATAAATAAGTTTAATTTATATACTGCGTTTTTATATCATATTTTTTTAAACAAATATACTATTTATGTTGAAAATATAAATATTATACAATATAAACTAGAAGAAAGAACTTGCATCATTGAATATCAATTCTAAAAACATTATTAATGTAAAACATATGTTTAAATATTGAAGTTTGCTATCACATTTAAGAATTCTATATATTTGGTACTGAATAAATAAAATATATACAATGCATTCAAAAAATAATATCAATGAATACAAAAAAAAGCAAATATTTCTTTTTCGAAATTAAACAAACATATTTTCTTAAATCTGTTAAAGGAAATGAAGTCGAACATAATGATTACAAATTTTATCGTATATA
Organism: Olivierus martensii; assembly: GCA_000484575.1. Classification (NCBI taxonomy): domain Eukaryota; kingdom Metazoa; phylum Arthropoda; class Arachnida; order Scorpiones; family Buthidae; genus Olivierus; species Olivierus martensii. The sequence continues at coordinate 38,208 of AYEL01083408.1, read as the reverse complement.
TAAAATTATATTTTCCCAAATATTTATTTTTAATTAATATATTTACGTACATTATATTTGATGAATATTTGCTTTGTAAAAATATGATTTAGAAAATTGATATTAACTAAGTTAAATTTTTTTTGTGATTTAAATTTCAAATCCCAGATAATGAACAAGAATGAGTTTTTACAGAATTTTCATAATTAAAGCCTACTATATCAGATAATATTTACATTTTAATAATAAACATAAGTATGGTGATTCTGAAATAAGATTTTAAGAGAATTAAAATGCTTTTCTAAAAATAAACTAAAAGTAAAAAATTAGCTTTATAAGCTAATAAAAATATTTACAAAGCTACTAAATAATTACATAATTAATTCAGATTTAGTATATATTATTAAATCAACATTTAATATTTAGCCGAATCTATTGAAACTAAGTTTCTTTATCTGTTTTCTTTATTACAGATTTTTTATTCACCTTATTTCGCAGATTCTATGTGAATGTCAGGAAATAATGTTGTAATTTATTTCCTGGCATTCACATAGAATCTGTGAAATAAGGTGGATAAAAAATCTGTAATAAAGAAAACAGATAAAGAAACTTAGTTTAAATAGATTCGACAATATTACCTTCTAAAAATTGGATATATTGATTTAATATTTAGATTTGATGATGATAATTACTGTATTATATTGGAGCGATAATTATTATTTTTCACTTATAGTTAGATATTATTAAATAGGGAATATAAATTTTTAGTAGTAATATATTAAAAAAATCTTATAAAATAATATACATTTCAATAAATTATTAAAGCATAATGTTTAAAATTAATATCAAAATTGAGGAAGACAAATTACTGTACATTATAAAATTTTTATAGGAAAGAAGAAAAATGAAGCTTCATGAATAAATAACTTCAATGAGAGAATTAATAAAAATTATTTTAATTCTTTAATATTTTTTTATACTTATGTTTAAATTTCCATTTTTGTTTTATTTTTCTTGATAAATATTTACAGTTCGGTTTGTTAAGAAATAAAGTTAAATATTCAGTTTTTTAGATAATACTTCATAAATTATATAACAGATTTCCATTTTTCTTAAATAATTATAAAACTGCATTATAATATTTGAGATTTAAATATGTATTTTCAAAGATAATAAATAACCAATAATATTACACTTTAAATAAAATAGTTTTCTGGAAGATTAAAGACATAATTTTTATCAAATTATATAATACAATGTTTAATATAAGATAATTTAATGATATTGAACTTTAAGTGTATAAGGTGTTAAGCAGTGTTTGAATTGGTTAATTCATATCAATATTGGAACTTATTTTATTTCTCAATTTATATTAATACTGTAACTCGCAGTTCATTTAACTGGTGGTTTAGTAACTATGGACCCCGACTACCTCATGTTAATGGGGTCAGACTGTATTTACCTTAATAGCTTTGTTTATTATCAAAAAATTGCAATTTTATCACTGTACTGATTTCTATATAAATTTATTAAATAAAATTAAATTTGTTAAATAAAATAGCCTTGTATATTATTTACCCATGTCAGGGGCAGATTTAGGCATGGTCTTTATTGGCTGCAGCCCAGGGCCCCATTCAATCAAAGGGCAAGCTTTGCAGTCAAAAAATAAAAATAAATTATACAATTTGGGCTGCAGCCCAGGGCCCCATTCAATCAAAGGGCCCCCTTTGCAGTCAAAAAATAAAAATAAATTATACAATTTTTTTTTTGGGCAGGATTCGAGATTACCTGCTGCGAGTTTTCACAATCTATCAGTAACGTGATGTACTGAAGTCAAAAGATCGCACCACGTAGTTGTCCAATGCATTGTCACATAATTATACTTGGATGGGTTATATAAGTGCATTGCCGCAAAAACTCATGGCAGGTAATCTTGAATCCTGCCCAAAAAAAAAATTTATGTTTTGTTGCCATGGGGGTGCAAATCTAGCTCCTCTAAAGCATGTTAGTTTAGTGTAGCCCTCACCATTAGGTTAATTTAGTAGGCCCCCAAACAGTGTTAGCCCAGGGCTTCCAAAGTTAATGTCTGCATCTGACCCATGTTATATTATTTATAAAAATAATATAAAATTATCCATATACAATTGATTAACTTTGAATAATAATATGTATGCTTGCTGAATTTGTCAAAAATTCATTATATAATATCCCAAAATTATAAAGATTAATTGTCTGCTATAACTCCTGTTCCTTTAGTAACTATTTTACTATACTTACAGCTCTTTAACAGGAATTATTTTTTATTTTAAAATGTTTTCAATCTTACTTTGAGACCCTCATCAGTAATCTGTAAACACATTCTTTTTTTTAATGACTGCTTTAGAATACTATACTTCTTTTAGAATGCACAGTTTTCCAAAATTTAGAACTGTTTTTGTTTTTAAAACTTTTTCACATATTCTTATTGATTATTGAAATAACTATAATATTTATATAAACAACCCTTTTATACGATGTTTGTACATAAACTGGTGGCAAAAAGTTTTTGTCGTATATATAAATGATTTTTTTGTGTTCATACGATATCTTTATATGTATATAAAGATTAATAAAATATAAAAATACTATATAATTATTAAGAATATTATAAAATTGTAAAGATATGTATATAATAATGATATAATAATAAAAACATTTAAAAATAAAATAGATAAATTCTATGCAACAATATCAATATGGTAAGTGATGGCATCATCAGTAGAGCTTACAGTATTGAAACCTTGAATATCAGGATCCCATGATAAATTGGTACTGTAAGCCTTGCTGATTTTTTCCAGTATTGAAATATACTGATTGATACAAAACTATGGGTTTTTTTAGTATTAATTTAAAAAATAATCATTTATGATTTATTCACATAAAAGTTATAAAATTGACAATATTTTTGATAATAGAATAAACTTTAAATATTACATAGATACAATTATTGGGAAATTAAAATAAAGTATACGTCTTACTTGATGTAGCTTAAGAAATTTGGATTAATATAATGATCTTATATATGGATCAACTATGAATAATAATATATAAGGCTTTATTCTCTTCATACTTAAAGATTAATTATAATATTAAATTCAGTTAAATTTGTCAAAAATATTATCTTAACTGGCATAACACTAGAAATTACTGCATCTTTCTAAAATCTTTTTGACAAGTAGAACATTAAAATTATTAATAAATTCATATCAGGCAAATTAACAAATAACTATTTTGACTTATTTTCAATATTCCAGAAAAAAATCACAAGATATCATTTGTGACATAGTGTAATGTGATCTCATACACTATATCAGATCACACTACACTATATCATAATCATAGACATCATTAGATTGTATTTGTTACTCTGGCAAACTGCTGAATAGGGTAAAAAACCAGATATTTGTTTTGGCTTTGTTATATAAATGTCATCACAAATTTGCTTATGGCATAACAGACAGGATTACAATAACAGAAATCTTTAAAATTGCAATAAAATGAATGATTTTTGTACAGTTTATTGATCTATGTATTATTTTAGGTTTGTATGCCAGTTTTAAATATTATTTTGTGATTAGTTTCAGATAATTTTCTTTCTGAAATATAAAGATAGTAGAAGTGATGTGGATAAACTACATAACTTATTTTCTTTGTTTATTGACTCGAAGATGTTGCAGGGTCAAAAAAGGGCCAAAATAATTTAATGTTACCAAAGCTGTAGACATTCTGCAACTAATAATAACAAAAAGACAAACTAAGCACTTTGCAGAAATAGATCTTTATTTCAGAAAGAAACACTTTCGACCTTCCTCAACAGGTCTTTGTCAGCTAATTTAGCTGATGAAGACCTATTGAGGAAGGTTGAAAGCTTTCTTTCTGAAATAAAGATCTATTTCTGCAAAGTGCTTAGTTTGTCTTTTTGCTATAATTTAATGTATTGCTATGAAATTTTTAAGATACAAATTCCTAGAATTTTTTTAATTCCCAAGATTTATAAGAATTTTTCTCGAGAATCAGGAATTCCAAAATAATAATAATTAAAAAATTCTTGAGAATTGGGAATGAAATTTTCTTATAAATCTCAAGATTTCTCGGGATGGGAATTTTGATCACAATCACTAGTACTATATGTGGAGAAATACTAATTACTAGTACATAGTTTCATCATTCCTTTTCTTGATGCCTGTATCAGGTAGAAGTGCAGTCCTTTTGGAAGTTTTTTTTATTTGTTGTCATCTTTCGATCAGTAACTTTTTCATTCATATAGTGCTAATATAAAGTTGTACTGTGTTATTGCTAACAAAACAGTGAATCAGATAAATTAGTAAATATATAAGTGCAAAAGTTCATTAAAATTATAGTGCTGTTGAATTTTTTTTGTTTTGGATTGGAATGAGTAGGAAATGATTAGTCTAATTAAGAATAATTTATCTGAAGAAAAACATCTCAGCCCAGAATAAAACAGGAGGCCTTCAGGATAACTTGTTATTCTAACCATTAGGCCACCAAGTCAATTGTTATGTTATATCTTTAGAAATTAATAGTATCATAGATATTAAACCCAATTGATAAGAAATATTCTTGACCAGGCAATGCATTTAGCTTATGGTTAAAGGAATAATGATGTAATCCAGGCAATATTTGACTGGCACAACCATATATAACAACAAAATATAATTTTAAGTTCATTTATATGATAAAAAGTTCTATTATTTACTAAATTACTCCTCAGAATATATAGAAATGTTAATAATCAAAAATAATTTTGTTAAGTTTTAGTGTCATCTTTGAATTAATAATCAAACTAAAATAATATAAGAGTGACACATTCTTAATTTATTTAGTTATACATTATAGTTTATTGAAAATAGTATTTATTATATCAATTGATTAATTTGATAGATTATTAACATAATGAAATTAATTGTTACATTAATAATTCACACTGAAATTTCTTAATGTTAAAAACTAAAATTTAAGTTTAATTTAAATTTTCTAATGAATAAATCCATCACAGAAATTATCTTTTTGCTTCAACAGATATAGGTGAGATGAATAAAATGCATTAAACAGAATATTTAAATCAGTTCATAAATAAATTTTAAGGCTAAGGGAGCTACCCAAATTGAGCCTAATACTGCCTAATTATCCATTTATGGTAACAGAATTTTTTACATTAGCTGAGTCCGATGTCTACAATTAAAATTCTAAATTAATAATATTAATGTTTGAAGAATCAATCTGGCAAGTGCTTCTGTAATCTGGCAAAGGATTAGATATATCAGGACATTAGTCTAAAATCCTCAATTCAGTCCCTAGCTGAGGCAAGTTTTTCTTCAGATAAATTAGTTAAAAATTACAATTTAATTATTAATTCATAAAAAAACTAAAAAAACATGTAAGATTCTTTCATGCCCATACTGGTATTGGTTGCTGATACTACTGTGCTTGTCTTCATTAATGCATAATAGTGCTTGTCTTCATTGATGCAAAATATCGTCTGTCATTTTTTTGCAGTGTTTGTTATATTACACAATGATAAAGACAAGTGCCAATCTGAACAGTTATCTGATATTTACATTATTTATTCTCCTGCAATGCCCATAACTATGCTGCAGAAACTATTTCCAATAAATTATTGTTGATAGGTTGGAAATCCTTACTTATGTACTTATCCCTGAAAACTGGTATGTAAATTTACAGTATTATCAAAAAGATTTTATGAAATGAATCAAACTGCAGAATGGAGCAACATAAAAATAGTAAAAACTGTTGATTGCTATCAAGATATAAAATTAGCAGTAGTGCTTGAAATTGATATTGTTGATAGTTCCCACAGCATAGTTATGTGCATTGCAGGAGAATAAATAATACATTTATATTTATTAACATTTGTTTTCTTCTAAATCTATTATTTACCAATATATTATTATTTTATATTTTAACATAACTCTCTGGAATTTTCTAATATTTTGGTATCTAAATATTGCAAGAATGCACAATTTTTCGAATATCTATAGAATTTAGAATGTATTTTTAATAGTTTATAACAGTTGATGATAGCTGAAAATGTTAATTTTTTCCGTATTCTCTCTTAAATAAACTGTTTTTACTGCCTAAGAAATGCTTGTTTATTAGGAAGATTTAAACTAATAATTATACTATTAATGAATTAACATTTATTTCAAATCATTAAAAATTCTATCATCTTCAAGAAATAATTAGATAGTATTAAATTCAATTCAGTTCATAAATAATTTTTATCCAATCATAATTTAAATTTATTTTTTAATTTATATATTTTTCAATGATGATATTTAGTTTAACAATTGATATATAGTAATTTTTTCTATTTTACATCACTTTTCAAATGTGATGTAAAATCACTAAGCAGTGAAGCTATTCCAAAACCCATCACATGTTGCCCATATCTCTGATAGAATTAGCCGGGTTAGTAAAAGAGAGAATCATTGGACAACTCTAAATTTCTTAAAAAACTGGGATCATGGGGTTTAGAATTAATCTCAGATCCTACTCAAATGAAAGACAGATGTGTTATTACACAGCCAAATAGTCAATGTGAAGCAAAACTCAGAGACATAATATTACAAAATTAGAGTTTGATAAAATCTACTAAAATATATTTGCACATTTACTAAAATATCATTTTTTTACATATGAAAAATCTTACAAATTATGTCAATAGTAATTTGTACTACCATTGTGGAATGTAATCAGAAATTTTGATATTCAAATACAAATAAAATTCTGCTTTGTAAATAGGAGAGCTGAATTTTACTTGAAATTGATTAAAGAACAGAAGATTTTATGGACTGTAATAAATTGTTCAATTATTTTATAAAACTCATTAGATGATTTTTTAATTTATATAGATAATTTGAAAAATGATAAAATTAATCATCTAATGTATTTCATGAAGTATTTGAACAATTTTTAGTTAATTTTACAGACATTAATATACCAATGTAAAATAGATATTATGTATAATAGTTTTGCATTTCTTATAATATTTTCCAAGAAATACAATAGTTTATTACAAAAATAAAATATTGCACTTTCCTGTGGGATTCTAAGATTCTGTTTAATACTTATAAAATCTATCAATTATAAAATCTGATTATATTATCTTTGATTTTAAATTATATATTCATTATTAACTTATTTTATATTTAATTCTTAAAATATATTGATAAAATAATTTTAATAATTTGTAATTTTAATTTATTCATACTTTTCTAATACAGTAATACCCTGAAGTTATGTGAGAGGTGGGTCTGAGGAAAATCGTGTAAGTCGAATTTGCATAAGACAGTACAACTTTGCATATAAATACATATAAATTTTGTTTAATTGGGACCAGGACTCTTTGCATATAAATACATATAAATTTGGTTTAATTGGGATCAAGGACTCACAAAAACACCAGTTTGGAAGAAAAATATTTAATAAAACTGCAGTTCTTTATACACATTAATACAAAATATTAAAAAAATAAATGAGCTGCGTAAAAATATTATTCACTTTTACTTAATTATCACACCATAATTTCAGCATTGTTTCCAACTCAGCAATAATACCATAACATTTACGAATTATGCTTGAGTTCAAGGAGTGAGCATTTTTCACCGTATCGAAAATTCTTTCATTATCTTTTATGATTGTTCTTACTGTAGATTTTGGTAGCTCAAACTTCTTTACCAATTCACAGATTTTCATTCTGTTATCAAAATCCTTGATAATGTTAAGTTTACATTCCAAAGATATCATTTTCCTTTTCTTACTAGGTGCAGGAGAATCAAATTTACTTCATTTAGATAACATAGTTTTGTTAAGGATTTAAAAAACATATAACAAAACAATCTTAACTTTCGTCGATTGTAGAATCATAATTATGCACATCAACTTCGCATGAAACATGTCCAATGCATATCACAGCAAGACAGCGTGCAACAATATTGCCAATGAAAAAATCAAGAACTGCATAACTCTGAGTTCGCGTAAGTTGGGGTATTACTATATTTAAAAAAGAAAAATTAAATGAAAAAATAAAATTTACAATAATTTTATTATTGTATTAATTAATTTACAATAGAAATTAATGAAATTCAATGAGTAAAGTGTGTTTTTTTTTTATTTATGAATTTTATAAATTCAGTAAATTTCAATTTAATATTTAATAATAATTTATTCTATATTTTAATTTAATAATTAACTCTTTATTTTAATAATTATTCTTTATTGAGGGTTTTTCTGTTCCATATTTAGATCTAGAGTATAAAAAGATTATAAATAAAGTACTATATATCCAGGAGCTCCTTGAGTTACAAATATTCTAGTTATGAACAATGATAGGGGAGACTTGGTTAACCCAAGTCTCCCCTACTAATGGGTACAAAAAAGTGTATGATTTTATATTATAAAGCACAAATGCAATTTAAAAGATTGAAAATTGCAGTTTTAGTTATGAAAAGTGTATGATTTTATATTATAAAGCACAAATGCAATTTAAAAGATTGAAAATTGCAGTTTTAGTTATGCAGTATGAATATTGCAGTTTTTAAAACATAGAATAATATGGTCATATCTAAACATTCATAAAAGCAAAACTGTATTATTTTATTGATATATTTAATCTCAATAAAAATAAATTTTCAAGTGTGCCCACTTTGTCCCACTTAACCCCAATATATGGATTAACTGGGACAGGCATTGATGGATCAGTACCTGTCCCAGTTAATTCCTGGATCAGTGTCAGGATATCACTTGAATGAAATCACACATCATAATTTATAAACTTTTATTACATTTAACATGATAATTATATAATTAAATAATGTGATATTTCAATTGAAAAGCTTATCATATTAAAAAAGCAGTTTTTTCCCCATACACAATTGAGGCTGGCAATTTCAGGATAATGTCCTTTTTATCAATATCGGACATATCCTTAGGGGACTTTTCGAATTTGTTGGTGCCTCTCTGCCTTTTTGCCCACTCCACAGTGTAGCATCTTCACTTAATAGGTTTGTTATTGGCAACAGCAAACTCATATACCAGTTGCCCTGTTTTTTTAATTGTAAGTCTATAATGCATATTAGCTACAGTTTGGATATAATTTTGAAGCAAAAGTTGTTCTTCTTTTATGAGTATCATTTAATGTTCATTATTTGGACAAAAATTGACTTTGGATGCATCACCTTTTGCTTTTTTTACTTTGTTTAAATATTGGACTAATGCATTTTCTGGAATTTGAAATTTCTCAGCACATTTTCTGATAGAGATCTCCCCTTTTAACATACAATCCACAGCACTCCTCAAACTGCTTTCACAGTATGACCTGTTGGTGATAATTTTCACTCTAACATGTGGCATCTTTTTACCTAAAAAAGTTTCCATTATATGATTTAATTATTTGCATACAATACTGTACTTTTGTATTAATATAAAATAAAATATATATAATAATGTTTTATTTGTATTTTCTATTGGCAATAAAAAAAGCATGCTACTAACATGATCTTGGCCTAATTAACCCCACAGTCTCTCATTTTAGAAAATTGTCCTACCTGGTCTGCTCATGCTGTTAATTTTCTTTAGCATACCTGTGGTATGTTTGTTATGATACAGGATTTTCATGCAACCAACAAATAATCAAAGACTTCATTGTTAATATGAGTTACTGATATCAAAAGAATATGCAAAAATTTTACATTCACCTCTCAGATTCAAATCAGATAAAGTAACAAGACAGCATTTTTTACGCAAGATAATAACTGCTTCAACTCTTATTATTTTCTCAATAAAACAAAATTAAAATTTTATAGTTTGTTCAGTAACTATTTTAACCCTACTATAGTTAAAATAAAAATAAATAAGTATTAGGATCATTTTCAAGAAAGTTTTTTTGAATTTATTCAAAATTGAAGTTTGAAGGAAATCTTACACACATGCACACACACATAACATACAAATATATTAAAATATAAAGACAAATATATTTTTATCTAGATATTTTTGATTAATTTTGTAATCAACTTAAATTTTGATGCAGTACCAGTTAAATTGAAATATATTCTATCTAACCGATTCTGTATAAAAATTGAAACTAATTATGAAATTGGTTGAAAACTGATTAAATCAAATATAAATAAATCTGAATTCATATAGACATTCTTGTTTCTCTATATACTACTTAGAATTACAGTATAACCTTGTTATCTCAAACCTCTCTATCTTGAAACTCTTGATATGTGAAAAAAAATTTTTTCCATGCACTTTTGGCATTAAACCAATGTAATTTCAACAGTTATCTCAAAGTATTTTCTTCAAAACCCTTGCTCTCAAATCAGTTTATAATTTTTGTGCTAGAAATATTAAAAATACTTATGAATTTTCCCTTGCTTTCAGAGTCTAAACAAAGGATTTAAATTTAACAAAAGAACGTACGTAATGTGCTACCAATAACCTTTTCCCTTGCTTTCAGAGTCTAAACAAAGGATTTAAATTTAACAAAAGAACGTAAATATATACATAACAAAAGATATAAATATTCCAAGTATGTACAAAAAAGTTCTTTTTGTGCATGCTTGGAATACTGAATATGCCATACAGTAGTTTCATTTTCTAAGTTTCACTTCTAATTGTTAATAGGTTTTTTGTCAATATGATCATGTTTATTCAGTGATATTTTCAATCTTTGGTTTATAAGATGCAGGAATATTTAGATGCTAATTTTCATGGGAAAAAGTGTTTTATACAATATTAAAACTAGTAAAAAGAGGGAAAGGAGAAAAAGAGTGTCTTATACAATTTTACTATGTATTTTTGAAATAAAAATCTTTATTTAAAATTGAACCTTGATATCTCAAAAATTCTTTATATAGAATTTTTTTGTTCTCGAGATTCGAGATATCAAGGTTCTACTGTATTTATAAAAAATATTAAATTGTTTTTAATGATAACAACTTACTAATACATTTCATGTCTTTGATACTAACAGAATAAATCAATATTAAATATCTGTAATTTAAAAAATTAAAAGAAAAATAAGATAGAATCTAATCAATTAATTTGGTTTGAAAAATGCTTATGAAAAATAAAATTTTATAATTATTTTATTTTTTTACTTTTTATATCACTTCTAGTTGAGCTCTACATCAAAATTATATTCAAAATTAAAATAATGAAATCAAAAATAAATTAATTTTTGCTTGTATTTTGGTTGAATATAAAAAATATAAAGACAATCAGAAAGTTGTAGTGCACCATCGAATTAGTCTAAAAGCGAACTCTAAACTTATTTTATTTCTTTTGAAATTTAGTAGTTTATTGGACCAATCCAGTTTTTCCCTGTCACAAATTAAGCTTAATACCTTTCAACTATTTCAGTTTTGAAACTTTGTTTCCTCAGATTTTTCCTAAAATAAGTGCATTATTTTCAGTTTGCTTTTAGACTAATTCGATGGTGGCTCTACAAATTTCTAGGTGACTTTGTCTTCCCATCTCTTACAGTTTGTGAGATACGTACCAAATGACCTTAAAGATGATTTCTGAGATCAAAGATCATTTGATTTTTGGATTCAGTATACACAACTGCCCCAGAAAATGATTACTAAATTGGACACATATACTATCTCCATTATCATCAAAAATCAGATTAGATAAGACACTATATAAGCATAATTTTTCCAAAAGAAAATTTTATTTCTAAGAAGCTTAAAAATATATAAAATCAAACAATAAAACAATATGACTTAAAACTTTTCATGATTTTTTATTAAAAAATCCAATTTCAAAATGTGATCATCATTAATATAGATGATTTTATTACTGCTTAAGACAAATTATTCCAAAATATCATATTTTACATAAAATCAAACAATAAAACAATATGACTTAAAACTTTTCATGATTTTTTATTAAAAAATTCAATTTCAAAATGTGATCATCATTAATATAAATGATTTTATTATTGCTTAAGACAAATTATTCCAAAATATCATATTTTGCTTGAAATAACAATATGCTATACTAAGTGTGCTTATAAGATATATTACAATTGAGTAGCTCAATCAGGAAGCAATTTTGGGTAAAATAGCAATAAAAAAGTTATTATAATGATCAAATTACTTCTTCCTAAATAATAATCTATGTGATAGATTTTTTTTTTTGATACAAAGATCAAATTTTATCTAATAAAATGCAGTAGTATAACTTCACTTATCTGGTTTGGAATCAAGAATCAATATCACTTCCAAGTCAAAGTTATTTCTAATATTTCATTCCTATCAGTGAAATTTCAAAAATTTTAACTTTATTACAATTAAGCATAACAGATATTAGTAACTAATTAATTTTTGCAGAAAAAGAACAGTATATATTTAATAGTTATTTATATCAGAATTAGCATATTACAAAATTTCATAAAAATTAAAAAATAGTTAATGTTATGAAAATATAATGGAACAAATATAAAATTCATAGCGAAAATAATAATAATATAAAAGTTTCAGGCACAAATTGTATTGTGATGACAATACAATGATATGTTTATTATTTTTAGATTGAAGAATGTATAAAGAAGAAAATTCCCAAATAATAGTGGTTTAAGATATCATAGATCCACATAATTTTATACAAAAGATTTAAAATAAAGGTAAAAATGCAATGGTATAGTTTAAACAGAACAACAATTTTAAATCAGAAATATTTTCCAAAGATATAATATTTTTGTAAATCAGAATTATGCTTTATTCATACATCCAAATTTATTCAAACATAAAGTGGATTTCATATTTGTTTATACATAATTAGGAAGGAAATCCTGTATCAGAAATACTTGGGTAATGCTGGGCACTTTTGTTAATTAGAAACTAATTAATTTGAAAAATTTCATAAATATGATCAATTATTTACATTATACACCTTTGTATATCTGAAACATTTGTTTTTCTATTCCCTCTATATTCTTATTTTATCTGAGATAAATTTAAGAAAATGAATTTATATTACATTCATTATTTTTATTATGAAAAAATTTATTAATTTGAAGTTTTTAATTTAATCACTTCAATCAAAATGTAATTAAAAAATCAAAAGTGTACTGCTTTCTCAGGTAATAAACAGTGATTAAAGATCAAATGATAACTCTATCTAGCAATCCAAAAAACTTTTTTATTCACTAAAAACGCTTCTCAGAGAAACGTTTTCGGCTACACTATAGCCATTTTCAACTCTAGCACTTTTTACATTCTTTAGAATTAAATACGTTCTAGAATGTCCGAGGGTTTATTGCGTTCAAATTCTCTTCTAAAATTGATTTAAAATTTATAATTTATAAAACGTTCGTTTCTTAATAGTTTTGGAAGCACATGTCCCGGTTTCTCGGGGTAAATCCGATTGATTACACAAATAAGAAATAGTCAGGATTAAAATATTGAGAAATAAAAATAAAAGGTTAAGTATTACAGGCAGACAAGAGGAGTGCCGATCGGAAGTATCCTCGTGGGACAGTTGGCAGAAATTGTGGTACGCTCCTTAGAGGAAACCAAGTTAAGATCCCAGATAATGGAAGCACATCTCTACCTCCGGTATGTAGACAACATCTTTATGATACGGAAGGACATGAACCATACGGAAGAGTTGATTAAATCGTTCTCGGACGATGCTTATGGATTAAGGTTATCCCTTGACCAGATGGAAAAGAATGCCATCCACTTCCTAGTTGTTGAGATCAAGATCGCAAATGCAACCTTAGAAACAACAGTATACAGGAAACCTGAGGTAATGCCCATAATAATCCTGAGGTGGTCGAATGATACGTGGAGGTACAAGAAAGCAGCGCTAAAGGCATATGTTAACAGGGCTAACACTCACTGCAGTAATGACATCTTGAAAGAAAACGAAATACGAACCATAATAGGGATAGCAAAGAAACACAGTTATAGTGAGGCAATGGTGAGAAAATTAGTAAAGGAGAGTACTTCAACAGAGGTTAGTAACTTAAGTAACGAAAGGGAACCTGACACCTCTATCCAAGACCAATGAAATGCTACCGAAAACGAAGTGATCGTGGAAGCCATGAGGACCTTGAGGATGGTCAGAAGAATCTTAAAGAAAAGTATAAGAAAACCAGCATATAAAAGAGGTCAAACAATCTTCCAAGCCCTGAGGAACGTCAAAGAGAAGTATAGCCTAGAAGAAAACACAGGAATCTATAGGATAACATTAGGGAACATAGATGAGTGCAGCACAGAAGTCTATATAGGGGCTACAATGATAAATTTGAAGGACAGAATACAGGAGCATAAACGGGATATCGGTCAAGGGAATTTAACAACAGCGCTGTCCAGACGGGCATACGAGTGTAATGTTAAGATCAAATGGGAAGAAGCTAAGGTAATTAATATGGTCACAGACCTGAGTGAGCTCTGCACTACAGAGAAGCTGCACATATACAAAAGGAGCCAACAAGAAAAGGTAATAAATGAGAGGGATAAGGAGGGGTTCCCGGCTGCATGAAGATACGCCCTGAAACAGTGAAAGAATGCGTAATTGAATAGAAATAGTGAACCGAACTAATTGGTTATACTTTTATTTTTATTTCTCAATATTTAATCCTGACTATTTCTTAGTTTATTTGTGTAATCAATCGGATTTACCCTGGGAAACCAGGACATACCTCAGGCCCATGACATTACAGGTACCTAAGGTGGGCAAAGTTCCATGCCCTCCTCCGTTAACTGGGCATCGGTAGGACCAGTGGTACTCCCGGAAGCCCGATCCTTATCAGCGAGCCTGACTAGTTCATGCCCCTTTTCAGGAGCAGTCACCGAAGCTATTAGTCTCCCAGACTTGGAATTATGATCCGAGAGTACCTTAAAAGTCCCTTGATCGACCCCAGAAAAAGCCTTATAGTTGGCCGATGGCCTTTGCCGAAGCAAGATCAACCATCAGGATAAAATGCTGTCCCTTAGTGTCCCTACTACGACCCAAGACCTTCCAGCATTCAGTCTTGAACCCCGGGTTGAATACTTGGGATCGATCAAAAAGTTGGCGCACGTCCTGCGTATGTGTGTCAGCAATACGATAGGCCATCTTCACAGGCTCGGGGATTTACCCTGGGAAACCAGGACATGTGTTTCCAAAACTGTTAAGAAACGAACGTTTTATAAATTATAAATTTTAAATCAATTCTAGAAGAGAATTTGAATAGAATACACCCTTGGACATTCTAGAACATATTTAATTCTAAAGAATGTAAAAAATGCTAGAGTTGAAAATGGTTATAGTGTAGCTGAAAACATTTCTCTGAGAAGAGTTTTTAATGAATAAAAACGATCCTTGGAACACGCAAGCTCCCTCACCACGACAAGGTGGAGACGCCATCGAGGGAGTCTCCTGAAAAGAGTTTTTAATGAATAAAAATGTTTTTTGGACTGCTAGATAGTGCTATCATTTGATCTTTAATCACTGTAATTAAAAACTTACAATGTTGGAAAAAAATGGTAAAAGTTGAAATAGTCTAACTCTAGATAGAAAAAACATTTTATTACAATTAAAGAAATGATTTTGACTAGAATCAGTTATTCTACATCAGTTTACAGAAATGAAATTTTGATGACTCAGAACCAGTTGATCTACATCAGCTTATAGAAATATAGGCTGATGTAGATCAACTGGTTCTGGTTGAAAATGTTTCTTTAATTGTAATAGTGTTTTTTCTGCCTAGAATTATATTGTTTTTGACTTTTACTATTACAAAGAAGCAAAATGTCTACATTCTTAGCTGAAAAAATTTTGAACTGATGAAATTATTTCTATCTAATATGTTTTCTGGAATTATCAACTTTTGATTCTATTTTATAGTAATAGATCAATTTTTATCTAGTAGTTTTTTTATTTATATTAATTTGTGTTCTTTTTTGAATTTGATTATATGATATTACAGAATAAACATACCATCCTTAATATTTTAAGTTACATTCAACATAAAAAATTTGCTAAGGTTTCAATTTAAAACTGGTCATCCAAGATATCTAAAAGTTGCATTGGAAATCTATTAAAATATGTTTAAAAATATTTATTTCAAAAAATGATAACAGATTTTTATATCACTAAAAATTTTATCTAACTGTGATTTTAACAATGCCTAAATCACTTTCTGCAATGCATAAAATTGGAATTATTACAAACAGAAATTTATATTTTAACTTTCTAATTGTATACGAAATTAAGCAGAAAATTAGAAATCCTCTTAGGAGATTATTTAAGAGGATTAATTATAAAAGAACAGATATTGTAGAAGCGTCTATAAGTATTTTTGATATTTTTAAGTAATTGTTATAATAATCATTAATCTGATGAATTTTAGTATCTTAATGATACCTAAAATTCATCAGATCTCAGAGATATCTAAAAGCATTAAGATCTAAATTGATAGCTTACAAGGAGACTACACAGGTCGTGACTCGTCAATTTTGACGAAAAAATTTGTGTGTGTAGAACTCGACTAATAGAGTTCATTGGGTTAGCCATTCGACGCAATACTCAAGCAAACTCCAGAAAAAATTCGTAAATTTTGACCAAAACCAATTCTGACTTATATACGTGCCCTTTTAAAATATTACGTGATGTAGCTGTAGGCTAGTCGGTAAGACGCGCGCTCTATATCCTGATGGTTGTGGGTTCAAGGTGCGATGGTTTTTATTGTTTTTATTTCTTCTAATTTCCTTTTTTTATTTTGTTGTAAATGTAAGGGTATGCTATAATATTTATTTATTTTCGAAAATAAATTTTTAAAAATATTTTTATCGTGGCTAAAAGTTTCAAATTTGTTGCAGTCATTTCTGTTATTAACGTAATATTATTCAAAGCACTTTTTAAAGAATAATTTACAAATGATAAATTCAGCTAATAAATAGTACATTTATTTTTACTTAATAGCATTAAAAACCGATTGCATCATATAAAGAGAACAATTATATTTTCAAAATGCAAAAACTTTATTTTTAATGCCTGGAAACTACGGTATTCATTAAACCCACGAATACCCCAGTGTTAATACCAAAATGATCGTATGATCCCTGGACTTATAAAAAATCGGCTTTCCGCACATATTTTAGGCATGCGTTAATGCATTGCAGTAATAATGTCTTTTTAAATGAAGAGCTTAATAGAATTTATAGATGCGGGGCCCAACACGGATACAGTAGAAAGTTTATGTATAATATATTTTTGGAGCAGAAAAAGAACTTTGATAGTGGGCTTAATAGTCAGAACCTAGTGCAGTTTAATGAATTGTCTAATAATCTAACGGATATGTAAGAGAAATAATACTACTAATGAAAATTCCAATGTAAAAAAGGCAAGGAAAGCTTTAAGTTTAACCGTTTTAAGTTAAATAGAAATCTAATTTATGAAAATATTAAAACAGAAAATAAACAAATCAAGAATTAAAAAAGTCCTCAACTTATGTCAAAAATGACTTACAACAGAGACATTGGAACAGAACTCTGTCATAAATCAAGGACTATCTGTATATTAAAACTTATAATTTATTAAGTAGTTCATGGCATTAATTCATATTAATATAATTATGTTTATATCAATATGAATAATTTATTTTTTAAAATATATTCAATATATTTTTATTTTAATTCTCTGTTACATAAAATAAAAGTACCAATAGTTGACACTTTCAAGTATAACATCACTTTTAAGGTAATATTCATGCTCCAAAGGCCATTATATTATTCTAAATAATTGTTCTGAACTTATTGAGATAGTGCTATTTTGGCATCAATTTTAAAATAATATATAATATAAAATATTGATAATAGATAATAATATAATAGAGATTATTATAGATTAATATATTTTATTGATATTTAAATAGTTTATCTTGTTTATTTATTTATTTTTTTCTTCTTAATAAAACTATTATGATTTCAATCATTATGTAGTGGGCACAATACGATATTAATACAGTTTGGACTCAATGTGATATTAATACAATTTCTCAATTATAAGAACTGCATATATTGATGAATATTTCACCTGTAATATAAGATTAACTTAAAATTATTAATTATTATTAAAAATTTATTTTCCAATAGATGAATATCCATAAAATCAATAAAGAGTATTATTCAATCTTACCTCTTGCCCATTATTATTTGATTGATATTGGTAATTGAATTTTAGCTGCTATATATATTATTTTTAATTGGAACAAAAGTAAATTTCCAAATAAGGAATGTATCTATCTATGAATATAAATATAAAAATAATTTTGGAATTGATGCAAGAAGAAATTAAAAAAAATAGAATCATTATAGAAATTTTTATTTATTTATTTCTTTATTATATATTTTAGCTTTATTACAATTTGAATTCCTTTATTACAGGTACTGATAATATACACATAGACTAAGTTTATTTCTTATCAAAGTTGAAATATCTAACAGATATTATTGGAAAATACCTAAATAAAGGAGAACAGAATCAAGCAAAAACATTTTTATTATATTAAAAATAAATGAAAAATACTGGATCAACTAACTTGATTTTATATAAACAATATTACACAAAACTGAAGCTCTATAAAGTAAAACATTTACCGTACATTTCAAAATATTTTTACCTTACAGAACTTGTTTTGTGAAATATTAAAAATCTTCTCATTCAAAAATATATATAAAGAATAATAAAATTGTAATAAAACATTTTATAGAACCAAAGATAGATAAACAAATAATTTGAACAATTAGATTATAAATATATGTATGCTTTGATATATTTCATGTTAATGGGATCTATAAGATTGGAAATGAATATATTTAATCATATAATACATTTCTATTAATAAAATAGTTTATATTGAAAATAGCAATTAACTTTCTATACAGTTTCTAAACAAATCTAATTATTGTATTTTTACAATAAATTGTATATTTATAAATTATACTCCAGAAAGAGGAAGAATTTTTGCCAAATAAATGATAAATCAATTTTAAGAAGAATAGTTTATACAGGATGATTCAAAAAAATTATGCCAAAATTTACAGACTTGTAGAGAATAAAATTCTGAGTAAAAAACTTTAATCATGTTTTTTTGATTTGAGGTTCCATTTTAAAGATATAATGCATAAAATTTTGTGACATCATTTCCATTTTGATATATGGCAGACAAGAAACATTGAAAAACTTAAGTACTAAAATTAAGTTTATTGGCTTAAATTAATAAAATTGTAAAGTAATGCAGCCTTAATTAATTAATAATGTTAGATGAAATGTTTGATGTTTGCGAAAACAACTCTTGACGGACAATTGCATTGCAGAAAAGTTCTCCTGTACAGACGTTTTGCCACTCTACTATTCCCACCAGTGTCCCACAAATGAGGTGCATGTCTGCCAATTCTGCATAAGAATAATGATCTATAGCACCTTCAAAAAGATTGTAGTAAGCAATACACAACTACCAAACCAGGAAGATTTAACAATTTAGCTTTTGAAAATGAATGCTGCATTTGTAAAATGGTTATGTTTCATTTAAATAATCAATCACTAATTTAATAAGTAATTCATTTTTGATGCTCTAAAGTTTTTAGAATAGTTTTTAAGTAGTTAAAATTTATAGATGATTTTAAAAATGCAATAAATATATATAAAAAATAGGTTTTGACTGAACCAAAAATAATGTCATAAAACTTTCATGCATTATATCTTTTAAATGGAGCCTCAAATAAAAAAATGTGACTAAATGTTTTACTCAGAATTTTATTATCTACAAACCTGTAAATTTTGATACAACCTTTTTGAATCATTCTGCATAATACATCTCAGATCTAGTTTTGAATGAGCTATCAGATTATTATTGAATTGCATACTTACCAAAATATTATTAATTATCATAAGCAAAATATCTCAATAATTTTTTTGAATGCATAAGAAGTAAATTATGTGATGATAAGAGTAATGTAAATTTTCTTATAAAGAAAATTTTATTATGTAATCATCACTTATGTAAATGACAATCATTATGTAATAATCTAGATGGTTTTAAATCATTTGAATTCAGACTATATAAATTAATTCAATAATTTATTCTAAATAGAATTAGTTTCAAAATTAATTTGTTAAATTTTATTTTTATTTAAATTAGATTAAATTAGCATCAAATTCATTAACTTAAAGAAATTTGTGGACTTGAAGTTTACAGAAAGGATATAAAATAGAAGATTAATAACAGATTATTTTCTTTATTTACGTTCATAAGAAATCATTAATGATTTCTTATGAACGTACCCTCAAAATTATTATTAAAAAATTGTACATTCATAGTACATTTAAAATGTAGGAAAAAATTACAGTGCATTAAGTAATTAGTTCATCAATATGGATGTAATAATATAGAAACATATAATTATTCTTTAAAAAATATATTGTCTTTGTTGTGAGAGAAACTTTTTACAAAATGAACACAATAAATCAGAATAAACTGATGAGAAATAAGAAAATTTTCTTATTTTCAGAAACTTTATTCAAAAAAATTCAAATGTATCCTTCTGAATTCTATTTATGATACATATGAAAAATAAGATTTTATGAACAATACTTGCAAATATGCACTATATAAATCTATTGCCAACATGCAATATATATTAGTAATTAAAATATTAAGTATATAAGTTATAATAATTAGTAATTCAACATAAATCTATTTTAAAAAAATATACTTTTCATAGTTTTTGACAGTTGCTGGACAATTTTTTAAAATAAAAATTAATATCAAGATAATATACAAAAATTAAGTAACTTCATAAAAACTTGAAAAATTTAATTTTGCTCTATGTAAAATAAATGTGCTAAAATTTTTTTGTTGCAGGTCAAATAGTATATTTATTATTTTAATTCTCTTTGCACATAGAATGGAAATCAAAATTATACATAGAAATATATTTATATAATTAAAGAAAATTAGTTTGATATGCATTGGTACTGTTAAAACTATGATGTTAAAAATGAGAATTGTTTATTAGTCAATTAGTATTTCTCACCTTAGCAGAAAGTGAATGAAATTTATTAAGCATTTCTAAAAATTCAATAATTTTAAAAAATATTTACAAATAGTTCATTCAAAACTTAGTTATAAATATTAAATTTCTCCTTTTATTTTTCATTATCTATAATTCATTCTTCTTATCTGGAAAAATAATTTATTCCAATATGAATTTATGTATTTTTATATAATATACAAAATTTCATTATATATAGCATATTTTTAATCATAAATATAATTTTCATTTGTATTTATCATATTTTCCTATTTAATAGATAGTTCTAAATTCCTTTTGTGAAAAATTTTAATAATTTCGTTTCAAAAATTTCTTTCATAAATAAGAAATTAAATCAAAACAACAGCACAAGTTCAAATGATATTTGTTCAAATGATAAGTTCAAATGATTGATATTTATTATTTTCTATTATAACAAATAATAAATATCAATTTTTCATTTGAACTTATGCTGTTGTTTTGATATAATTTCTTATGAGAAGAAGCAAAAAGTATTTCAACTTTATTTTTTAAAAGTCTTTCATAAATCTTTAAAATCCTTTATACAAAAATTTTACTTTTATTAAATTTTCAAAAATTTAACACAAGATTTTCTTCAAGAACATTTTTATTATTTGAAAAGTAGAAACATTTTCTTTTTTGACTCTTTTCAGCTGTTATGAAGTTATTTTTTAAACACAGAATTTCAATATAGAAAAATCCAGTAATACATATATACATTCATACAAAATTCAAAAGTCCTTTACTGCTTTAATCGGTATTTAATCGGTGAACTAATTAGTTTTTTAATTAAATACATTCATACATTCATTCAATTCATTTATGCTTTGTAAAATTCAAAAATTTTTTAATATGTAGATATCATTGTTGGTTCTATTCCTTAACATTTTAACCTATTAATTTGAAAAATTTTATAAATATATCTGTAATATTGAAAAATTTGAGAAAGAAAAACAGCTGAAATAAGCTATGAAACAAAACCATAGTGTAAGGGAAATAGCGGTAACTAAACCTGACAAATTTTAATATTTGAAAATGGTGTAAAGAAAATAGAATGCACACAGAGAAGTATATGGAACAATTGGGAATCCATTTGCAACATAGAAAATAAGAGAGAGAAACTGTATAATAGGAATAGGAATATTCTATATAACTTATTATGCAATTTTAGGCTTAAAGCAGACATCCACTTCCTGGTATTACTGGACACTCAGCAGTTACCACAGTAACCATGTGATGGGCTACCAGTTTTGCCGATTGCTGGGCCAGTCTGTCGAGTTTAAATTCTGCCACTTGCCGGACTTGGTAAATTGCTTTCAACCAATTGGGTGAAACTTTAATATCGACATCATACTGTATTCATTTTAATCTTCAATTAGTGGCATGATCGCCATGCACAGTTATTGTGATGTGTAGCCAAATTTAATGATTTTGTTAAAAAATAAAATAAAAACATTCAACAAGGTATATTTTATCACACAAAACTTGATAAAAAGCATATTATATCTTTTATCTATTGAGATCATTTGACCATTACTGTTTGATGAATTGCTTTTTTTTTTTTTTTTATATTAATATGCTTAAAATGTTTTTTATAAGCATGAAAAGGGATTTTTTTTTTTTTTTTTAAATATTAATATGCTTAAAATGTTTTTTATAAGCATGAAAAGGGAAATCTAAACAATTCTAATAATTTTTTTGCCTTATTAAAAATATTATTCTCCCTAGACTTTTTACTGAAAAAAATTGTAATCACTGAAATGACAGATAACAATTTTTTTCCCCAAAGAAACATGATTTTCCTATACAAAACAAAGAAGCCATCATTATTTTGACAAATTATTTTGTTAGCTATCAATTGGTTAGTTTTTGTAAATCTTACGAATCATCTCATTGGTCCTCTTGTTTGCTGGCTCGATAGCCATTGGTGAAATGTATACTTCTCTTATGTTTTCAACTACAGCTAGGCTGGTACTCGGCAGTTCTGGTCAGTGAAACTGGAACAGCGAATGTTTGCCTTTAGCAATGATTATAATTTTAATAATTTGTTGTTAATATATTTATGACATTTTTCAAATTAATATGTTAAAATGATAATGAATACAGCCAACAATATGATGTTCATATATTAAAAAAATTATAAAATTCTTGAAAATTTTCAATTAGTATAGTAGGCATATATTTTTATGGAAATTACAAAAGATATACAAATATATTTTTATGTAAATCATGAAGATATACAAAGATGTTCTAATATACTTTTGTAATTTTACAAATTATATAATTGTGAAATTTTATTTTAAAACAATAAAAATTTATAATTACTGAATGTAAAATAATTTAATGCAAATAATGCAGTATTGCCAAATGTTTGGAAATTAATTTATATTATGTTAAATTTTCTTATAACTAAGTTCTTAAGTAATATAATTGTATGATTTATAATACATTTAATATAGACTTAACATTCTAATGATATCAATCTAAAAGCAGTTTAATAGAATTAAATACTAAAGCCATAGACATTCTGCAACTAATAGCAAAGAGACAAACTAAGCACTATGCAGAAATAGTGCTTAGTTTGTCTCTTTGCTAGAATTAAATATTTAATTTCTATAATAAGTGATTATTTTTCTGGCTCTCTATTCATAAACAGTATTATCATGGAATAGGGAAAAAATATACATCTCATTCATATCTTACAAGATTAGTTAAGGTATAAGAAAGTTGGACTAATTTTGATTATTAGTAGATTACACAATACTCATTTTATAAATAGTTACAGATTTTAAAGAGTATTTCTAAATATGTTACTGATATGAAAACCAATATAAATATATAGTAGATAATTATTGTTGTAATTTTGTAGATAATTATTATTATATAAATATTATTACAAAAAGTGTTATAAAAAATAGCATAGCATTTCTCTAACTTATTTTTAGTTATAGAAATTTTTAACTTACAAATCGTTTATTTCATTTTTGCTTAGTATTCAGAATATGAAATTAAAATCAAATTCAAAAAAAGCACTGTTAAAATAGGTAAATGTATCAAAAAATTTTAATAATAGAAACATTTTTGACTTTTTGTAATCATCTTCAACCATTATAAATTAATCAATTTGAAATATAATCCTTGATAGATTTGAATTAATTAATAAATATTGGTTGAAAATGGTAATACGAATGAACTGATTTTCTGGCACACACTGTTCCAGAACATTGCCAGATTAGTTGTTTTGCCAGACCAAGAAGTCATGTAATAATAAATCAGTACACTCTAAATCATTAACTATACTCCTCTAAGAACTTAAATATTGATTATTTGAAGGTGACACTCATTATAATTGAATTATCACACCACCAGAATGGCTAGAATTAAACTACTAGTTATAGGCATATTTCATTATATCTATGAATGAATAAATATATACATGCTTAAGAATGATTTTGTGCATATATTTATTTACATACATATCTCCTTTAATTTCTTTCTTTTTTTGTTCTATTTTTTATACCCTGCAATATGAAAAAAGAAATTGTGTAAATTTTTAATAAGGTATTTATAAAAATATCTTTTTAATTCAAATATACCCTGACCCCAATTTTCATTGTTTCAGTTTATTTTTTCTGAAGTTGTGTCATAAAATAATTAAGATGATATTTTGCTTTGAGTCATAAAATTGCATTGTTCCAGGAATCATTTTTCTTTTGGTAACATAGCAGCTTGCATTATTTAGTTCAGTTACTGCTCCTAATACATTTGTACATATATACATTCTTCTGGTGTTGCAGTAATTAATTTCAAACAAAATCTATTTATCTCAATATTTGCCATCTTTAGAGAAATCTGATAAAATCCTATTCCTGATATTTTTCTTATTGTTAAGTTAGTGCAATCAAATACAACACAATATGGCATAATATAAATTTTACAAATAAATAGCTACATTAAATTAAAATAATTTTTATCTAAACATATATATTTTTTTTTTATTTAGTTTATCAAATCTAATAGTTTATAAAGCTGAGTAAAGTTACTTTACTCAGCTTGTAAACTATTAGATTCAATAAACTAAGTAAAATCAAAAATCAAAATAATAAATACTTTGTGAAAATAATAAATACTTTATAAATCTTTGTGATCAAAATAATTCTGACTTGAATAAAATACAATAAAATAACATAACATAAACGATAGAATGAGGAACTAAAATATGTTGGTTAGTAGAAGAGATATGAGCATCATTATATTTTATATTCTTCATACTATGGGAAAAACTTTTCTTCTTTAGTAGCAGCATATATTGTGTCATTAATTCCTGTTACAAATATGAAGTAGGCATACTGTACACAATTCAGATGTCTCTCTCATATTTTATGTTTATTGAAAATAGCTGTGTTAGTACCCTATCTTCCATAGTTCAATGGTTTCATATAGAAATTATTATTTTAATTTGCATCATTTCAGTTTACATTGCACTTTTGAAGAATGCATCTCAAAAACAAAGTGAGTGATGCAAATGTTTAATACCTAATTACTTTTGTTTTTGGTTAATATGATTACATTAACAATAGACAAAAGTAATAATATATTGAATATTTACATCAATCAATATTAAATTGTAAATTATAAAAAATAAGAAAAAATAATATAAGAATTATGGTTTTTGTGATATATAAGAAAAAAATAAAAAGTAGAAGCATATTCTAACTACCTGCTTTATCTCATTAATTATATTATTAATCAAACATTCAAGCACTTATCACAGTTGAGAATAATCATAAACGTTTTATTCAACACTTAATAGCTAACATTTTCGGTACAGTTTACCATCTTCAAGCTATACATTCAAATTTACTTTTGAATGTCCAACAGCATATTTACAGAATCTCAACAGAATGTTGCTATGATTACAATCTCCAAGGCAGTTGATTACATAAATAAAACAAAAATCAAAATAATGCTGATTTGAATAAAATACAATAAAATAACATAACATAAATGATAGAACGATGAACTAAGATATATAAAATAAATTACAACTATCAAAATTTACATTAACTGGAAATTGTATAAGATTCATTTCTAGTTATAGTTCAAGAAATATGATGTAATACAAAAATGTTACATAGGATCCTTTCTGTACCTTAACTCTCTCATAGCATATTTAACTAATGATCTGACATTACTATATATAAGAGACATTCCATAACCCTTATTTTTGCTAATCTCTCCTCAATGTCTCCAAGGCATACTTCCATGCTATGGGTAGTGTCCTGTCATTTAATAGCTTCTCATTCTTCTGTCCTCTCATTATTTCTAATGTCTCTTCTGTGGATGCTTGTGTTCTCTTCTTAACCAGTCTTACTATTTTGACATCATCCCACTTGTATTCTTAGATCCATTGCATAAGCTTCAATAGCTAAAACTGTGTTAAATCTGCCTTTAATTACATTCTTCTTATGTTCCTCTAACCTTTGTTAAAGGTATATAAGAATAATAAGTGCTTGAATGTTTCATTAATATTTAAAAAGTAGAAGTAATATATATTTGAATTCTAAAATAAAAATAAAAATTTATATTATGATATTCTCTATTGGTCTGTAATCTTATTTAAATTTCTAACACAACTACTGCATTCTAGATTTACAATACATTTTTTTACTTAACAATTTCAGTTTATCGCATATCAAATATACAAATCAGAAATTACAAATATCAAACATAGCATTTTTAAACAAATTACAGTACAAAGAAAATATATTTTTCTTAACACATTTATAATGCAGTTTAAATATAGCAAAATTTTGCTATCGTTTATACAGTATAACAGGGAATTATTTTTTTATTACTTTTTATTATAATCAGTTTCAGCACTATCTATAAAATAAATAAAATACAACTAGTCCTCAATTTACAACAGGATTCAGTTTCAAACCCTGCCATGGTAAATTGGAATGGTTGGAAGTCAAAAATGCCCAAAATTTATGGATTTCTTACTATTAATATCCTTCTCAGATCTATGAAAAGTTTTGTAATGCATACTACTAATTTTTACTGTCACTCATCTTGTTAGAATTCTAAAAGTACAAAAAACATTTTTTTCTTTCAATTTCTGTTTAATATTTTTTAAATTTGTTGTTGTTTTTGTTGTTGCACAATAAAACAACAAAAAAATTAAAAAATATTAAACAGAATAAGCACAAAAAATTAAAATATACATGTTCCCTATAGGGAACTCCAGGACTGAGGAAGATATTTACTAGGACCCAATACATTATCTGAATGAACATAATGAACACAAAACCATAAAAACCAGACATAAAAAAGAGTGATTTCTGCATATCATACCATTGGGTCTGGGGTTCAAAACCTGGAATTACATTGACCAATCACAGAATTTTTTGACTGTTACTGTCATAAATTGAGGCATTCATAAGTCAAGGATTGCCTTTACAGTAAGATGATGAATTGTAAGCTGAGACAATAATCCATCCTTCTGGCAGATTGATATTGATTGGCTGCATTTCTGTTCCATCTGTTGCTACAAAATTTTCTTCATGAATGTTGGGTTTGGTCTTATTTTTAAGTCACTATTTGAATATTGCTTCTTTATAGATTTAAAATTAATAATAAATTTAAAAAATTTTTATATATTAAAATTTCTATTTGATAATTATTAATGGATATATCTATAATAAAAAAAATCAAATCCAGTTTTCTTCATTTAATAAAGATATATTTAATATTATAACTTGTTATAATATTACTTTAAATATATTTTACAAATAAGGAAAATTTATGGCTCTCGAATAATTTTTAAATTGTTGTGAGAGACAGATTTGGCTCTTCTGTCTCAAAAGTTTGCCAACCCCTGATATAGATATTCGATATAAAATTCTGATTGATTATTTGTACTTAAAAGGGTCTGATAGACAAAATGTACGAAAAGCTGCAAGAGTATTGTCACATACCATGGCAAGTTCATATTATTTTTGGGTAGAAAAAAAATAATTCCTATGATGGTTGCAGAAAGAGCAGCTGAATTGATTTATTTATTTGACAAATGGTTTGATGTACTTAATGTTAATACTTTATATGGTAAAAATAAATATCAGTATGCTTTTGGTAAAGAATACTTAGATCAAATTATAGTTATTAAAGAAATGAGTGAAGTTATCAAAAACAGTACAGTAGGAAAGCATTCTACTTTACTTCCATTTCAAAAAGGAATTTTAATAATTAACACATCATTAATTGGCTTAATCATCTTAATGAAACTTACAATTTGCCATATATATTAAAGTCATCAAGAAGACTGAATCAATACATACCTGAAAATTTTTTTTGTAATTCGCACAAGATTTGGAGCAAGTGATCATCCATCAGCACTTAATTTTAAGTATAGACTTAGAGGCTACATTTTAGGTAAGAATTCAGATATTTTATTAAGCAAAAAAGCAAATACATGTAACAGTTCTGATGACTCTACCTCTTTAAATTCCACAAGCAGTAATGATGAGGATGATTGTGTGATCTCTTCTGCATTAATTAATAAAGTTATCGAGAGAAATTATGATGAGCTTCAAATTCCTCAAGAAACTAATGATCCAAATTTTATTTTTATTCATTCAATTCCAGAAATACAATGTAATGATTATGAGCTTATTAACAATGAACATATTACACTTTTGAATGAGTTTGAAAAGAGTCATTGCAGATACAATGAAAGAACAAGGAATTAAATATTTTGCAGGTTATATTGCCTTTAAATATAAAAAAGACTATCCAAATTTAGGAATCAGTACAAGACTATTACTTCTTTCTGCATTTGAATTTATAAATATTATTTCAAGAGGTGATTTAACTTATCCTTCTGATTCTTTTCTTAGTAATGTAATTATGATGAATAAAATTTTTGAAAATTTTCATAATAATGCTATATGTTGAGATGATAATTAAAGTACAAACTTTTACAATTATTTTAAGAATGAATTACAAGATAAATTACCTAATAAAATTATTAAAACTTTTTAAAATTAGAACATATGCTAGATTGTATAGCTTAAATCAGCATGTTTCTAATTATAATTGCAAGAAAAAAATGAAAAGATTTGTAAAATAATGTATTTTATAATAAAGAAAGAAAATGTTAATTTCCTGAAAATAAAACATTCGGTCTTATTAAAAAATGCCATCTTGTAAGCTTGGATTTTCGTGTTTATCGTGCTGCTTGGATGAAGGGCTTGTGACGTCATACACCGTTTATCCGGAAACTTAGACATGCGCGTCGACAGACCCATGTACAGTCTAATGCAGAAAGGTTTTCACTTAGGGCAAAGTTGTTTGGCTTCCTTACACTACTTCAATCCAATGAGATTGCTTTTTCCAGGCGTCGATTCGAACACGCTTAATGTGGGACGATTCCATTAAGATTTTACGTTAGCGTCGGGAGTAAATAAGTTTTACGTCACGTGCTCAAATATGTTGACTAAGATAATTTTTGGCTGTTCTTTAGTTTTTTATTAATAACACAAAAATTCCCTAATCTATTTTGTTACTAATGTAACACAAATGGTACATAGTATCGATAAAATTATACGCGTAATCAAGAGATAAGTTGATGCACTGCTCCTATGGGTAATTCGGAAGTGATTTACAGGTGTGAGCGAAAGTTATTTTCTTTTGACTGCGCGAAAGATTATGAATCTCATTTTTTGTGTATATATAAAATAACCAACGACAGTTATGCCCAAACTAATAGACCATTAGAAAGTTAATTAATTAACTAATAAATTTAAAAAATTTTTATATATTAAAATTTCTATTTGATAATTATTAAAAGATATATCTATAATAAAAAAAATCAAATCCAGAAAATAATGCAAATTATTTTCTTAATTTTCTTTTCTAAATCTTGAGAGGAAAATTATATAGTTGATCCGAAATGTTCTGAAACAATTGAATATTTCAAAAAATATGCACTCTACGAAAAAATGATTTTGATAAAAATTATTTAGTTTCAAAAGAAGTGAAAGGTGGTGGTATTTGTTTCATCATAGATGGTGCTGTTAACAATAATCCAAAGGTCAATTCAATTTTTTTAAATTGGAATCCCCATTTTTTTATTGCATATTCTAATTCTAGGCAAAATACTAAACTTTTACCTGAAACATTTTTTTAAAAAAGTACTTATCACAAGATATAAGCAGTTGAAATTTTAGCTTCATTGAATTCTGCTAAATTCTAGTTCCAAAAAGCCTGGAATGGTTCTAAATGTTAGGTATCAATTGGTTGATATTGGTTTCATATATATTTTTATGCGTATTTAAGAGAGAGAGAGAACATAAGATGGAAAGTGTTGTTGAAATTAATTTAGTAAATATTCAAATTGATATCCTTTCACATGTTTGACAATATGTTAAACAATTGTAGAAATTACTTAATAATTTTCTAGGAATTCTGATTTAATTAAATATGACATACCAAGTATTCTATCATGTAGCTCATCAATGTTTGAAGGTTTTGTTTCATAGGCTTCATTCTTCAAATATCCCCAGTAAAAAAGTCTAAAAATGGTTAGATCAAAAGATTAGGTGCCCATTCAATTCTACCTCTCCTACTAATCCTTTTTTTAGGAAATGTTTGATTCAGAAAGTTACATTAAGCAGAAGTTTTATGAATGCAATATACAAATTAAATAAGATGAGGTTAAAATCTTAAAAATTTTTAGTAATTTAAGAGATGGTTTATAAGAAGAATTGTTAACTATTATACAAAGATGGAAAAATAATTAGTTATTAATGACCAACCAAGCATTGTTTCTAAAATGTGACAATATTTTATGGATAAGAATATTTGATACATATTTAGGTTTAAACAGTTATTTGTCTTATTATATGTATACACTAGAATGTATTGATATAATTTATTTAATGTATTAATGATAATTTATTTAATGATTTATTTTGTAATTTTATATTTCTAAAAATTGTAAATATTAAGAATATTTTATTTTAAATTTTGGTCAATTCTTTTTGTGTTCCATATTCCATTTATTTATCAACTGATAAGAATTGGTTTCCCAACCGAAAATGTTTTTAAAAAATAAATATCATTATTATTTTTTTAGAACTTTACTACATAAGAGTGCTTAGAGTTTATTGTTTTAATCATATATTTTGTAAGCAAAGAAAAAAATTAATGATTTTTTTTAGAGCTTGAGTTTATTCAGCTGTCATGTCAATTAGTCGGGTGTAGCAGGATTTTGCATTCTGATAACCTTATCCAGAATAAAGGAGATGCTGGATCTTCAATGTCCAAAAATCAGCATTTGACCTGTATTTATGGTTTCAAAATGGTGATATTTATAGTTTCAGAAATGCATAAGTATTTGTTATTAAAGTGTGTAGTCTAGATATAATTGCATGTTGTAGATATTGTTTTCTATAAATAATTTCTGAAAGAGAGGAGCATGATTTTTATTCTTTTAAAATTAAATTAATCATTATCTCATATATAGTTTCTAATTTTATTTAATTAATTGTTTTTTTAGCCAATAAGAAACTGTTATGAATTATAAATTTACTATAAAATATCGACATTTAAAATACTTCATAAATTTTAAATTTCTTTATAAATTAATTTTTTATTAAATTAGAAATAACTGCAAGTTTTATTCTCCCTTATAATCATTAAATAGGATTACATCACTAAATTTTTAAATTCATGGTATGCTATATACGAAGTTATGAAAATTCTAATTTAATGATAAATATTGCTAATATTTTAAGAAAAGATAATTTATCTATCATCTAAATTTCTCAAAAATTTTTTGTTGTTGTTATAGTTATTCTGATAAAGAAATAAAATTATCATCACACTTTTTAGGAAAAAAACCATGTTTTCAATAATTTTTAGGAAATTATTATTTATACAGTAGATCCTTGTTTAACATTAATGTTATATTCCTGAAAATTGCAATTTTAACTAAAATGACATTAACTGAAACCAAAATCTCATTGATCTACTATTATAAGTTAGGATTACATTTCTAGATTCTTTTATTAGAAGTGAAAATATTTGATAAGTTTTCACATTTAAATATTACTCTATTGTCCAATAATGGAATGAGATGAAACAAAAATCATAATTTAATCATAAAATTTAATTTTAAAATTTTATATAATAGATATCATGCCTTACAGGTAAAAAAAATTATTTTCTAATAAAAGGCAGCTTAAAATCACAGATGTTTTCATGATTATTTTATGTTTTCATTTTTAATGCTAGTTTTAAAAATCATTCAATCATTTACTAATCAGTAAATAGCTGTGGCATTCCAAGGTCTATTATTGATTGCCAACATAGTGAAGGTCTGCTACACAGTACAAGACCAAGATAGATGAGTCTGGCATGGACCCTTCAAATAAATTTTACAAGGGCTGGGTTCCTCTAATTAGAAAACTAAAGTATTTCCACTGATCAATTTGGCCAACTGTCCATGTGCTGTATAATATAATTAATATATTGTTCATGGACAATACTGTATACTTGGATTAGTATCATATAAAATATAGTTATCTAATTTTCTATAAATACTATAGGTTTCCATTCTTTTTCTCTCTATTTTGAATGAATGTAAGAAAATAAGCCTTTATTCCATTTTGCTACATTAAAATTTTAAATTTTTAGTTAAATACCGTATATACTCGAATATAAGCCGATCCGTGTATAAGCCGACCCCCCCCCAACTTCAGAGTTTAAAAATCGGTAAAAATGCATAACCCATATATAAGCCTACCCCCTGACTTTAGCACTTAAAATTTGAAAAAATTTGAAACTGATAAATTCTGACTTTAGCAATTAAAATTCTGCAAAATTTGAAACCGATAAATTATACGCGAGATGTCTTTGATTTTCTGACTATTGATATATTAATGCCATTTGCCAAAATAAATATTTTATTGAAACTAAATATATACATATAAAATAAATTTTATAATACAAACACCAATATATAATTTAAAATGTAAAATTTTATGTTACCCAAAGCTGTCGAGTGTGTCGCGCCGCCGGCTGCAACCTGCGTTTGTATAAGTGCATCAGATAGGCGACACAGCGCCACCTGATGTGCCGCATCGCCTAGCTGATGCACTTATATAAATGCAGAGGTTAGATTCGATGGCGCGATGCGCTGGATTGCATCAGGTAAAGTAAAATTTTACTAAAGTAAAAAATTAACCCGATGTGGATGTTAGGGTTACGTCGCTTCAGAAAATATCAAGTTAACGAATAATAATAAATTTTGATAATTTACATAAAAATATTTTCTTATTATTATTGTTATTGAATAATTGTTTTCTTTCTAAAAAAAAAAAATTCATATTTAAGTATCACAGTAAAAATTCCATTGTAATACGTCTACGTCACACGGCTCCCAAGAGACCATTCGAAATTTCGTTTTCTCTTACATTGTATTTTGTCTAATTGAGTTCAGTTGTTGTCGCATTCAAATCTTTGATCGTATTTTAAAATGAGTGGATCATTCTAACAATGATGTCATACACCGTTAGGATGACGTGTGCAACGTGATTTCTAGATGTTTAAGCATGCGATTTCGAAGTTTTGATTTTTCTTACGATGAACTTTTTTGATAGATTAAAGTTATTTTTTCAGTACAGATTTTAAATAATTATTATTTTTTCGTTATTTTAAATATTATTTTAGTTACTTTTTAATCTATTTTAATTAAATCATGAATGAGTTAAATATAATAAGCATTTATGGATTTCTAGTGAATGGATTAAAATATTAATTTATAATAACGAAAAATAAATAATTTTTCACTCAAAAATGAATCCTAAGTAAGATTCTTGATCGAGTATCAAATTTTTGCTTCGCGTCGTATCGTGCAGCGCGGCATCACCTATATGATTACAGTATATAGATGCAGGTTTGAGTCGGCGGCACGACGTGCTCAATCGCTTCGGGATAAGATAAAATTTTACCTTGTATTGTATTAAGTGAATTATTGCAAAATTTTCTTTCTGATCTTCAGGAGACATTCAATAACCCATATTACTTCAATGGTTTTGCTTATTACTTCAATTTCTCCAGTCAAAAAAAGTTGATTTTTTTGACCCGTGTATAAGCCGACCCCCCACTTCAGAAAATTTTTTTGAAAAAAAAAAAACCTCGGCTTATACACGAGTATATACGGTAATTTACTTTTTCCTAGAGGCATAATTGCAAAATGATGTTGATTGACATACTATTAAATGATAACATACTGTATTAAATTTTGATATAAAATTCTGTGGCTCTTATGAATAGCTTATGAAACTGAAAGATAGTAGGCAATTCATATTACAAATAATATCTGATATAGTTGTTATGAATTGATGAATTGATATCCATTAAAAACACACATAAATGTTGTTCGTGTTGTCTTTCTATAGATTCATGAAATTTAAATTAGAATTGTTCATATTAATATTTTTGCTTTTTTAAATTTACTGATGTCAAAAATTCAATTGTATATTGATTTATTGTCAATTTACAATTGATTTATTCACATGATAATTTAAATTTAAAAATGAAATTATTTACCAAAAGAAATTTATAAGTTATTTGATATTCAAATCTTTGAAAAAGATAACTGAAAAAAAAAATTAGTATTAACTAAAACAGTGATGGGTAAACTATGGTCCATGGGCCACATGCAGCCCGTAGTCCATTCACAAAAGTAAGATTTTTTTAAAAATTTTACCATAAAAATGTTAAATTACATAAACAAGCAACTTAATTATTTAATTAAATTTAGATTTTGTACACTAAACCCCCTTTAAAAAAATCTGGAGCGTGTCCCACTTGACTTTCTGAAATTTTTGAATATACAGATTTTGAGGCAATGGTAGTGATAGGGGTGAAAATTCGTTGAAAATGGAACTTTGGTTTTCGGCATATTGCAGTATTTTTCTCAACTATGAATACCTCATGTATCAGAAAATAAAATCATTTTTTTATATGTGGCCCACTAGAGACCTTACAGAAGTCTGTGTGGCCTGTGGTCAGAAAAGTTTGCCCACCACTGAACTAAGAGATAGACTGATATTTTCTATTAATTCTTAGCTGATTTGAGATGAAAGGTATAATAATTTTATAATATAATACTTCTTACTGTATGTTTTCAGCCTGCTTCAGTTGAAATATTTCAACTGAAGCAGGCTACATGGATAGCCAAAAACATGCTTAATAAACAGTTTATCTTATTTACTTAGCTTATAGTTTGCTTTTATTTAATAATGTTAATTGTAATACATGAAATATAAGGATTTTCAACTTATGTTTATGACTTACAACAATTATTATTTAAAGCAGCAATTATTCACAATGGAAATTCACAAATTCACATTATTCACAATGGAAATTCATAGTTATGATGGCCACCATCAATAATTTTGTAATAATGACAATAACATTAACTTATATTTCTTCCACTAAAATTGTTTGAATTTAAAAAGTTTCATGAAATAGCTACAATGATATCATATATCAGTGGGGTTCAACCTGTCGATTGTGATCGACCAGTCAATCTCAGAGCGATTTTTGATTGATCTCTTGTTGATTCCTCCTTACTTACAAATTTAATTAAAATTGAAAACATAATATTTTATTTATCATTACTTTGTATTATTTTTAAATTCATTTTAAGTATATTGCTATTATTTATTTATTTATTGTTAAAATTGTCTAATCAGTAATTTTCTTATCATTTGGAAGTATACATATGAAAAATTTCCCAATATTAACTGATATTGTTCAAAAAATTCTGTCATGTTTTGGATCAACATACTTGTCAGAATCTGCTTTTTCAAGTATGAACATCATAAAAAATCAAGAAAGCAAATTATAAATGATCATTTGGATGATTGTGATTAGCCACTTCAGATCTACTTGGCTATGAAAATATTGCGAGCTCCAAGCAATGCCAAATTTCACATTAACTTTTTTTTTAATTAATCAGCATTTCCTGTAACTTATGACTTTGTAATCAATCTGTTGTTTTTTCTAACTTTGGTTTTATGAAATAGAAAAATAAATATTTTATTCCAATATATTTGTTTTATTTGTTGTGAATAAATAATTAAAAGTGATAAATAAATTTTTAAATATACAAATAAAGTTTTTAGTTTCTTTAAAGATTTTAGGACTGGAAGAATAGGTCCTCCAAAACAAGTGAGCACATTTAACTGCATAGTTGTATGTAATCAGATATCAGGTTGGGAGAACATGATCTATATAAGAGAATAAATCGCTGAATAACTTAGTATAGAAAAGTAGCTCACATAGTAACACCACTGACATATATCATGAAGAAATTTATCAAAAATAAGTATTTGTATAAAGTTTCCATTACAGTTGGATGGTTGTGTGAAAAAGTACTATATTACATGACATCTGAAGATCCTGATTCAGTTTTGTATTAAATGTTTTTAGATTTTCAGAAGAGGTATGATCTTTCAACTGAACTTGGTTCAACCTTGCAGTTGATCTCATCAGAATATAAGCCAGTCCATGGTGGGATATAAAGTAATTTTACAACCATATGTGTGTATCCCTTATAACATTCAACCCATTATTATGGTGTTGAATGTTATAAGGGATATATACATATGGAATATATTGAATGTTATAGGGATATATACATTATATCATTATATACCACCATTATGGTTATTAACATTCATAACCAGCAGTCAACCATAAAATTCCTAACTACATATATCAGGAAAAAATTTAAAATGATCAATATCTATCAATGTATCTAGCTTTTAAAAGTGATAAAAAAAATCTGATTTGGCAATTTTTACTGATAATGACTTTTCCTGATGATGAACACATTTTCTTCCTTCTTATATTCAAAGAATTAAACTTCTATGATTTAATGTCAATAAAAATCCATCTAAAATTCAGTAAATTCAGTTTTTGTTAGGGCTGCATTGAATTTTAACAAATGGTTCATTATGTTTACTTTTTCTACAAATTTTGGTATGTAAATCTAGCAATACTATACTTTTCATAATGTAACATTTTTTACTGTAAATACTAAATAAAAGTAAACTATAAGCCAAATAAGTAAGATAAACTGTTTATGTTATTTTTTTGGCTTACAGTTTACTTTTATTTACTACACTTTTCATTTTTGTTTTCATCGAGTACTATCTTTATTTTTATATATATATAGATGAGATATATATTTTACTTGAAAAAAATAAACAATATAAATAAATGTGAGAAGAATGCCAATTCTCTTGCTTTAAATAAAATCAAATCATACAATTGCCATATCAGTGTTGTTTGTATGATTTTATTTTATTTAAAGAATAAATAATGTTTATTCAATATTATATATTGTATTTCTTTTTTAAATTTTGTTGAATATTCTATATTATAGTTCCATTTATAGTACTAAATTTATGGAAATTATATTCTGGGTCATAATGAATTCAAATTTCAAGAGAAAATTTTGCATCATGAATCAAGAATTCCCTACAGCTGAAAGAAAAAAATGTCAAATGTATTGAAATATTATTTTATTTCATTCATTCAATTCAATTTATTCATTCTTTTTATAATCTTTAAAAAGTTAGACATTAAAAAAGAGAAAAAAATTTGTATGAAGATTTATAATAAAATGTTAGAAGTTTTGATATTCATATTTTAAATGGATTGATTTCATTTAATAATCAGAAATTAAATACGATTATTAATTCTTACTATTTATAAGGCTGAAATTCCTTAAATTCATGCAAATACCTAAAGATTACTAATATTGATAGTTAATGCAATTACAAAAGTATAAATACTGAATATTTACTTATCTTTTATAAGTATCTATATATTAGTTTTTAACAAATCTATTATAGACCAAAAACTACAACTAATGTATTAGATTAATTTTTTAGTATATATAGGGTGCATCAGCTAAATCTGGACAAAATAAACAATTTAATTAAACAAAATTTTATTTAACAAAAAGAATAAAATTATCAAAATTATCATTTGCACATTAATTTGGGAT
>AYEL01083403.1:0-20263 GCA_000484575.1 Olivierus martensii | reverse complement strand
GTATAAGAAAAAATAAAATTGAAAATGTGTGGATGAAATGTAAATTAAATATAAAAAAGGCAAACTCTACTTACAGACTTCTTTTCAAACAAATAATTCCTATGTTGAAAGCACTGACAGACTGCAGTGTATATTTGATATTTTTCAATTCTATTTAAAATAATAAAGATTTTCAGTTTGATTTGAATAAAGGTTTGCAGTGACATAAAAATTTAGTGTTTAGTACGTTTTGAAAAAATTTTGATTTTATGAATCTCTCTATGTTGGACACCTCTCTAAGTTGAACACATTTTGAAGGAACCAAACGTGTCCAACATAAAGAGGTTCCACTGTATATATAAGTAGTAAGCTGAAGTACAAGTTAAAGTATTATAATTCAATTTTTCAAATTATTTTAAAGTATATAAAATTTTGGAAATATGTGGAAACTTCTTATATAAAGTACATTTTTTTTACTACTACTAACGCAATAATAATTATATTTCATTATCGAGCATTTTGATTTCTGAAAATGTGATATAATAGGAAATTAAATTAGTGTCAGATACGCTGAAGCTTTATAAATAATTCAGTCACAAGTAATTAGAACAAAACAAATCAAAATCCTACTTTTAGCGTAAATAATGGATATTGTAAAGTATACAAAATAATTCAGTCACAAGTAATTAGAACAAAACAAATCAAAATCCTACTTTTAGCGTAAACAATGCATAGTGTAAAGTATACGTATGTTGGACACCTCTCTAAGTTGAACACATTTTGAAGGAACCAAACGTGTCCAACATAAAGAGGTTCCACTGTATATATAAGTAGTAAGCTGAAGTACAAGTTAAAGTATTATAATTCAATTTTTTCAAATTATTTTAAAGTATATAAAATTTTGGAAATATGTGGAAACTTCTTATATAAAGTACATTTTTTTTACTACTACTAACGCAATAATAATTATATTTCATTATCGAGCATTTTGATTTCTGAAAATGTGATATAATAGGAAATTAAATTAGTGTCAGATACGCTGAAGCTTTATAAATAATTCAGTCACAAGTAATTAGAACAAAACAAATCAAAATCCTACTTTTAGCGTAAACAATGCATAGTGTAAAGTATACGAAGTAAATTCTCTTAAAAAAATTTTTATTTACATGAAACACGAATGAAAATAATTGCGATATGTAGTACTGTTTTATGAAATACTGACTAATATAGAGATGAATACGTACTAATTATCTACGAATAATTGTAATAATTTCAAATATTATTAACTCCTGTTGAATAAGGTGACATATTAATGGATTACACATAAGTTTCTACATTGTTTATACGTACTAATTATCTACGAATAATTGTAATAATTTCAAATATTATTAACTCCTGTTGAGTAAGGTGACATATTAATGGATTCCACATAAGTTTCTACATTGTTTTTTACTATTAAGACAAGAAAGACTGATTATTTTCTGTAGCTAGAGAAACATTAATAATGCTACAGTGGTTATTATGTTGGACTATTGTTGTTTAAATTTTGTTATTTAGATATTTTTATCAATAAAGTTTCTATTCCAAAATTAAAAATTTAGTTTGAGAACTTTATTTAAATTTAATTACAATTCAATTTTGCAAGGAATTGATAAAATTTTAATTAGATATTTTTTTTTAAATTACCATTTCGTCAATAAGCATTTTATGTGCACTTTTATTTTAATTAGATAAATAAATATAGTATTCAATAAATAAAATATCTTACTGTGCATTATAAAAATATATATTTTTATATTTTGCAATTAAAATTTATTTTTAAATTAAATTATTTAATAAAATAATATTAATTATTATTATTTAATCATGATATATAAACTATGAAATAAAAATAAATTAATGTTTAATGCAAAATTATATTAAGAAAAAGAATCTTCACTGGAGCGATGTTTGAATAAATTTGAAAATTGTCTGAGTAAAAGACTATGCTATTCAAGAGTAAGTATTTTATGTAATTTCATGAATATGATTAGGTTATTATTATTATTCAGAAATAGTTACAGATATTATAATATTTTCTACTTTAAATT
Organism: Olivierus martensii; assembly: GCA_000484575.1. NCBI lineage: Eukaryota > Metazoa > Arthropoda > Arachnida > Scorpiones > Buthidae > Olivierus > Olivierus martensii. The sequence continues at coordinate 18,194 of AYEL01083403.1, read as the reverse complement.
TTGGAATATTAAAACATATTAAATAACATTTAAGAATAATTATTATGTTTTTAAACCATGCATCTTTATTCACTTTACATGTGTATACTTGCACAAATTTGATATATAAGTATAGGCTTGTGTATTTGTGTATTGATAGGAAAAATAGTTTTACAGTTGTTCGCATGGAAAAAGACATTCAGATTATGATTATTGCAATAGCTTTATTAGATTTTAGATCCTCATTGACCTACACATGTGTTCTGGAATTGTTCATCAGGAAACTCGTACTATTAAATAAATAAGCAAAAATAAACTCTGTTTTGCGTAATCACAATTGTAAATCTACTTTTGTCTGCCCCGTATTCTATGTATATGTGCATGTGAGAATATACATGCTTATAGTATACCTACGTGCAACCTTGATTGCTTAGGTTTGTACATATGTGACAGCAATAATTCTTCAGAAAATAAAGTGATAGGGCCATAAAAATTGGCAACAGATTCAAAGTTTTATAAGAATTTAAATTTAAAGAAATTTTTGGAGTTTGGTGAAAATGCATAACTAATTATTTAAAATTAATTCATCAATTACCTTTTAATATTTTTATTCAATTATCTTTTTATTTTTTGTATTTTGCGTTCATCAATAAGTTTGATCTATTCTCAATTGGACCAATAATTTGGAGATAAGGCAAAAACATATTTTTACAAAAATATTATCCATCATAGCCTTATCATTTTAAAAACTTTTAGAGAGCAAAAAAAAAAAATAGTGCAAATTCCCGTAGAATAAAATTAATTTAAAAAAATTTTTAAATACGAGTACTATTTTTGGAATTATTATACAGTAATTCCAAAAATAGTTTTTGTTTTTAAGATCTCGACATTTTTTCAACATTATACCGGGTATTTTCGAGCACCAGTACCACCCTTTTTTCTCGGAAACGCGATAAGATAGGAAGTAGGGGTAAAAATTTTGATTACCAAAGTATACCTGAAGAAGGGGAAAAAATTTTGATTACCAAAGTATACCTGAAGAATCGAATGGGCATGATAAAAATTTTGTGGGCCCATCGGAAGTAGGGGCACAAGGGTCAACTATGAAATCTCCAATGGAAACCAATGACGATTTTGGCATAATTGGATAGAACTATGAAAAACAAACAACTTTTGTTTGGAAAGTTTTTTAATATCACTTACGGATTGTGAGATATCACAAAAAAAAAGATGTCGCAGCGTGTACCGCCGATTGGGTTATTCAAACAATAATAAAAGGAAGAATCGACATAGGGCATCTGTGTACATCCATGGCACTCATATAAAGGCTGAAACAAGTCCAGAAACCCTTGTTCTTGAGTACGGCTCCATGCTGAACTGTGATGGCGAAAGACTTGTCACACCTGCGGTTCGAGTGCTACTACCGAGTACCAGAATTCGGCTTAAATTTTCATATTACTGCTCTTTGCTGATTCAACAATGTTTGGTAATGTACAGCACAGATGCCCTCTGTCTGATTTTTATTCTTCTTATTGCTTGAATAACCCAATCGGCGGTACACGAGGTGGCATCTTTTCTTTGCGATATCTCACAATCAAGTGATATTAAAAACTTTCAAAAACAAAAGTTTTGTTTTTCACAGTTCTATCTAATTATGTCAAAATCGGCATTGGTTTCCATTGGAGATTTCATAGCCCTACTTCCGATGAGCCCACAAAATTTTTATCATGCCCATTCGATTCTTCAGATTACTTCCGATGGGCCCACAAAATTTTTATCATGCCCATTCGATTCTTCCCTCCATTGGAGATTTCATAGTTGACCCCTTGTGCCCCTAGTTCCGATGGCCCACAAAATTTTTTTATCATGCCCATTCGATTCTTCGGATATACTTTGGTAATCAAAATTTTTCCCCCTACTTCTAAGGTATCTTTGGTAATCAAAATTTTTTCCCCTACTTCCTATCTCATCGCGTTTCCAGAAAAAAGGGTGGTACGTGTGCTCGAAAACATCCGGTATATATATATAAAATAAGAAAAAACCTCTTCTTTAATCAATAATGGATTTAGAATATTTTCAATTTAAATTATTTATAAATTTAAATCATTTATTTCAACCCTTCAATACTTGTTATAGCATCACATTGTTTTTTGCTTTTTTGAATTCTCTATTTAATTTATATATACTGTATTAGCATTTCACAACAATGTTAACACAATAATGTTAAATATTTTTTTATAATATAAAATATAAAATTCTAATTTACTAAATACAAATATATGAAAATCTATGTTAATATAATACTAAAACACTTTTGAGTAGGATTTTAATAAATAAGTGTTAATAGCTAATTTTTTCTGCCTGATGATGATTGTTTTATTTTATTTCATAAATTTTGTAGTAAATTTTAAATTAATTTCAGTAAATTTGAATGAATATATTTAGACTTTAAAATTTTAATTAAAATTTTAAATTTTCAAGGAATCCCTGTTTATTTGCTTTGCAGGTGAAATCTATAGATGAATTTTGTTGTAGAAATGCATTTAAAAATGGAATATTTGATAATGAGGTAATCTTTTATACTTGAAAAAAAGCTTTTTAATCATAAAATTTTTTTCTATTTATTTTAAAACATTTTTTTATAATTTTATGTAAATTTTATAATTATAGACAGATGAGAAATGTGGTGAAGATAAAATTTCCACAGTAAGTCGATTAATTTTTCTCATCAAAATTTATTGCTTGTAATTCATGTTTATTAATTGCTTTTAATGGTGTTTTGAAACATTTAAAAAAATTTTTAAATTATTTATCAGTTTTAAATGATACATGTTTATTAATTGCTTTTAATGGTGTTTTGAAACATTTAAAAAAATTTTTAAATTATTCATCAGTTTTAAATGATATGCCTAGAGACAATAGAATTTATTTAAAGAGTTTACCTAGATTTTTCTCATTCTTGAATTTATAAAAAGTATATATATTGTTTTCAATAATGAATTTTATCTAAAATGGAAGGATTTGATGGATGAATCACTGATATTGATTGATCTACACATTTTATAGAATTTGCTTATACAGTACAATAATAAAACATATGATATTTCTTATAATTAGGAATAAATAATGAATAAGACTTTTCTTTAATTATTTTGAGAAAAACTGATGAATTATGTATAAGAATAAACTATTACTGTATATATACATTTTAATTTTTAATAAAAATATTGGTATTATTTTTAATAACTTTTAATCTATTTTATATAAAAAAAGAAAAAATAGTCCTATTTGATAAAAAATTAACCCAGAATAAGCCATTCACAGATTAAATTATCAAGTTATTGAAAATTTAAATGAAAATATTATAAAAACTTTTAATGATGAATGCAGACAAAATCAAATTTAATCTAATTAAAAAAATAATTTCATCCAACTGAAATATCTGTAGAATGCAGAATGTTTCTAAAATTTTTCTGATACTCTAAATCGAAGACGAAGTTTGTTAAAATAAATGAAAGTCCTGGTAATTTATAAATCTGAAATCAAAAATCTAAAAAAGTTCGTGTAGCTTACAGAAATTTCAATCGCATAGTTATAAAATCACGTCTAAAATGGAATTTCTATTCCTATTCATAAAGAGTCAGAAATGAATTTGGAACAGTTTTTATTAAAGCGTTATTGATATCATAAATTTCTAAATTCCGTAGATTAATAGATCAAATAGTTATGTGAAAGCTATTTGGACTTCCATTTCGAAATTCAGTGTCCGTTAAATTTTCTCAAATAATCTGATCCTGGCTCTTCTTCCATTAGTGTGGCTGACTCTATCATGAATGTGAGCCTACAGTAGAATATTACATTGATTCAGTGTTTTAATATTCACTAGGAAGGGAAACTAACGTAAAATCAATAGAAAAAATCCCGTACAATTTTAATGTTCTTTCTGCAGTTTAGAACGTATATTTGCAATATCATAGTTTATAATACTGTATCTTTTTTAATCACTTCTTTGAAGTGATTAAAAAAAAAGTATTTTCCATTTCTTTGTTTTAACCATTTTCTCTAATGTTTATTGAAAGCCTAAGAGGTCAATAAGAGATTGGACTATCTTCGCCGGCCAGGAAACAGAACTCCCTAGTGATGTAGTTATTATTATTAGTAGCTGGCATACCTAATGTTGCTCGAATAATATTTAAATATCAAATAATTAAAAATTATCGCGTTTCCTTTAGGAAAAAAAGAATGTTAGCTCTTTATTCAATATAATAGAATTTCCTTTTTAATGTTAATAAAAATTATTTGTTACATTTAAAAAAGAAATTCCATTATATTAATAAGCTATTGCTTATCTGAAATAAAAAGCACTTGAAAGATTTTGATTGGAATAGCGATATCCCATTTTTCGAATTTTTAAATAGAATAATTTACATTATCAAGAATCAAGCCAACTCTTTGCTGGCTAGCTTGATTCTTGATAATGTAGATGACATAGTATGATATACCTTTTCTGTAGAATAAAAGATTGGCATAAAGCAAAAAGAAGCTGAATGGAGAAAAGTTTCATTAAACTACATCATATATAGTTACAATGATTTTTACTCATTCCGTAATAAGTATTTCTTATTTTTAAGAATTTCAAATGTTTGGCGGACGAAAAGCCGAAATATAGGTTTGAAATAAGAAATAATTTACTTCATTAATCAATAATTAACATTTTTCTCTGTTACTTAATTACTACATTTAATTTTAATTGATAAACTTTATAAATTTTTTCTGTTGAAACTCTATAATATTAAAATGAGATAATTATAAATAATTAGAATTATATTTTTTATTATATAATTGCAGGACATATTCGATTGTTTTGAAGATTTAGACTCACAGTGTCTTAAAACTGTGATGTTATACGTAATAGAGGTAAGAATTTCATTATCAATCTAAATATTAAAATATTATATACGAACAAAATAATTAAACAATATTTTTTAACAAAGCATGAAATAGAACTTAACTAATTATTAATGATTTATAAATATTTTATAATTATTATCGAAAATTATTTTTACATGCATTTTTTTATTTTTTCACTTTTGAATAAATCTAATCAAAATTATCAAAGTGATAAATAATGTTTCATAAAACGATTTTCAACGATAAGTGTTATCATTTATGTTCATAATACTGCCTACGTATAATAAAATCAGTTAAATAAATATTAGATTAAAGTTACATATTCAGTAGGCGCCCTCTTACCGGCCACCATGGGACTGAACCCTTGGCCGGATAACGAAATGGCCAGTTAAACCGAATTACATATACAGTATACTATATGGAATACAATACATATATACATCACAAGATAAGCAGGAAAAAAAACCATAGAACACTAATACAACTGAATCCCTTTATTTTAATTTAAGCAAACTCGCTATTTTTCCAACGAAAATTTTTTCACAAACTGAATTACAGTAACTGAGTAGAAATAACCATGTACACTGCTTGCACAAAGCAATGACAACATCCACTGCTCAAATAAATAGAGCAATTAATAAATACCTGGAGGATAGAGACAAACACGTCGTGACAGACGGTGACTGCCGTAAGAGTCATTTTGTTAGCTGAATGGCCGGTTAAACCGACTGCCGGTTGAACCGAGACCTGTTAATAGGGCGCCTACTGTATTTTAGTTTTTCTCATGCGAAATAAAAACTGCGTAAAATTAAAAATTATTATGCCATCATTTCTAATTTTATGGAAAATGAAATTTATCAAATTAAAATTTGTAGTTTTTTCAAAGTTGCTTTGATTTCCTTAACACGAAATTTCCTTGAATTTGTCGTTATACATTTCTATTAGTAAACACGTATAAACTTTATTTTTATAATAATAAAAATGTATTAAATAATAATGTTTATATATCAAGCACAGAATATATAAATATTGTGCTCTGAGATATGTATATATATATATGTTAATTATATATCATACAGCACAATATATATACACTAAAATATATCAAGCACAGAATATATAAATATTGTGCTCTGAGATATGTATATATATATATGTAAGTTATATATCATACAGCACAATATATATACACTAGTAAAAAATGCTCCGCCGGAGCATTTTTTACTAGTCTTCCGACTTTTTCATAGCGCCAGCTTAAAGAAATAAACCTAGCGGCATGAAAAAGGTCTAACTGAACGATATTGCATCGGACCTAGCATTAAAGTACGGTTATATGTAAATGCTGAACCGTATGTTAACCAAAACAGAATGGATGCGACGGCGCGGCGCATAGAAAAGTGACGCATGCGAAGGCGCGCGAATCGCGCGGGCCATATCGGGCTTCTATTTCGTCGCGGAATAAAACGAATAAATCTACCATGACGTTTCCGTAATGGGCTATCGAAATATAGCATAAAGCAAGCGCACAATTACCGAGAAAAGTTTCCCATCGAGAAATTTAGTGATTTTCTAAAACGGAGTGAAGAAATTATAAAAAGCTGTCGAAGGAAATGTCGACGGGATGTCTATCGGACGTCGAAAAGAACACACGTGCCAAATTTCAACGCTCTAAGTTCAATAATAAAGGCATAAAAAGAAAAAATCGAAAAGTGCATTTGGCACTCTCTGCACCTGAATCGTATTATAACTGGCGCAGCAGCGCCAGTTATAATAAGATATTTATCAGATTAGGATAAAATAAGACTAATTATTAGGAAAAATTTTGATTTGAGGTTTAATTTTCCAGAAAAAGCTTTAAAATTCTATGACACCATATCCGTTTTGTGCTTTTCATTGATCTAATACAATAGGACGTCGAAAAGAACACACGTGCCAAATTTCAACGCTCTAAGTTCAATAATAAAGGCATAAAAAGAAAAAATCGAAAAGTGCATTTGGCACTCTCTGCACCTGAATCGTATTATAACTGGCGCAGCAGCGCCAGTTATAATACGATTCAGCAATTTGCAAATGCCAATATTCAAACTATCAATTATCCAAACTACTACTGCACCCCCAACAATACAGTAGTTACTTCTAATTCTTGCACCAGTTGTTATTAGTGTTATTCCAGTTACTATGAGTTGGCTCCACCAACATCATATAACACTACTATCAGTAAACGACATTTTCAATGTTACAACGATCAGTAATAACAGATCGTTCCACCACGAATTTTGTTAGCGATGTTTACTGACAGCGAAGAACTGACACTACGATTGTTATTCATGTTCCTGGTAAAATGCCTATTGGTCAAATTAAAGCACGTGGAAAAAAATGACACTATAACAACATGTGACAAGCCAAGATGGCTACTGTTGAAAGTAAATGACATCGTTAGTCTGATAATTCAAAATAATTTTAGATGGTGAATTTTCGGAGATATATGGTTTGATACTTAAGGTGAGATTGCTATATTTATTATAAATATCTTTCCGAATATTTGTTAAAAAATGAAAATGTATGATTCATTAGTAAAGATTTATCTCGAAAACAACCGTATATCTTGGAAAATGCACAGTTCCTTTGACAAATTAATTCATATAATCTGCGATCTATACTATTTTTAAAAAGCCCAGTATGAAGATAATATTCATATATAGTATTAACAACTTATTTCAAAACGATTAATCCACATGTATAATTATAATTTGATAATTTGAAAAAGCAAATAAAATTCACTATTATTAAATTCAGATATTTAAATTTGTTTGGTTTTGTAGTTTTTATTATTATTATTAGCATAACTCAACAGATATATCGGACTAAAGTAGGTTTTGCAGTGTCCGAATACTCTGACATCGGTCTTAACAGTGGTCGAGACCACTTTTGCATATTGACATCACTGTTAGGCTTAACAATGATTGGTGGAACAGAATTTCCCTAACACCACTCAGTGACACTGTTGTTAAAATAACATCACAATAGTGGAACCGGCCATTAATGTATTTTATTTATGATTATTTAATCGAAGATACGCGCAATATAAGGTAGAAATAGCATTAATTGCCAATGAAATTTTTGCGTATGAAGTCTCTCATCAAAATGACAATTTCATTGTAGTAGAACGTCAATTTTCGATTCCAATTACATTTTTCATTTTTGGTTGCTGTTATTACCGGCTTTACGCATTAACAAAGCAAGTATGTACTTGGGACGATTCATTTTCGGAAATGATATTCAGCTGAAAATCCGAGAAAAAGTTTATAATGGCAGCCAAGAATTTGTTTTACTTGGGCTGGGCATGTGAGATCATTTATCAATAATTTAAAGCTAAATAGGCTTTAAATTATTGATATAAACGACAATTGCAAGGACAACAATATCGATCTGTTTATTTTATATTACAGTATTATAATTTAATAAAAAAAGTAAAATATTGTATTTTATTGAAATATTATTATTTGAACTAATAAACTTTATTTTAAATCTTTTATATAATGTAACTTATTTGATAATATTCTATAGATATATTTTTTGTATAATAGAGAATAAATTTCAGAATCAATACTTTTTACTTTTACAAACTCTTAGAATGAAGATTATTACGAAGAAGTGTCTGAAAAATTGAAGGCATCTGTAAAAGTAAATGAATTATTTTCTTTATTACTTAAATGAAGTCTTGTTACTAAATTTTATGAACTAGATATCTTTGAAATTTTAAAGCATTAAAGTGAAATTTTTTCCTATTTAGAAACCTGAAAGCAAAGATGACTGTCTAAATTATTCTGATCGATTAGAGGTAATTATGAATTGTTTAAAAAGTACTAAATTATATTATGCTTTTATTTATTTACTGTTGCAGAAATAAATTTTATTTTCAATTGAGTGAGCATCTAAAAAATTGAAAATAAAAAATGTATATAATTAATGCAATACAATAGTAATAATATATGTTACAAAACAAAATTTAAAAAAATGCTATGTATACATATTTTTATTCAACTGTCCTGTTTCACCTATCCTCATTATTTACGTGTTAAGATGAACTTGTTTAACGCTGTTTCATTTAGTGCTTTGTTTCCTTGGAACGTATCCCCCACGTTAAACGGGGTCTTACTATAATGTAAAAGTATAAAAATAATCATAAAAATTCTTCCTTAATGTAATATGATGGAAGACTTAAAGGAACTGAAAACTAAGCTTGCTCCAAATGCTTATAAAAGAGCATTTATGATTAGCTGAGACCTACTGAATCGATTAAGAAATGATCTAATTGATCAAAATTTGTGACCACATATCATAATTATATCAGTAATTGAAAATGGGATTCTATGGGAGATGAAGTTTTAATTAAAATACCACAAAATCGTGAATTATAAAGAATTTAGTTCTATTAATGATTGCATTTATGAATGTTAGTTTAGAATATATAGTTCTGATTGAGAAATACAATTACAGATAAGCCTCGATTAATGCGAATTTCTCGCACTATTTGAATTTGCACTAATTGAAGTATTAACTATATGTAAATATGGTAATTGGTTCTTGCTTTGTGCAATTCTCAATTAGCCAACCTCATGGTAATTGGTTCTTGCTTTGTGAGATTTTGGCCATTAGCCAACCTCATTGAATAACGCCACAATACTAACTGTTTAAGAAATATTTATTTTCATATTTTACATCAGTGTTCATCATCTAAATTAATAATTTACCAGGAATTTCACAGCACTGTTTAAGAAATATTTATTTTCATATTTTTTACATCATTGTTCATCTAAATTAATAACTTACCAGGTATTTTACATCATTGTTCATCATCTAAATTAATAACTTACCAGGAAATTGTACTTTACATCATTGTTCATCATCTAAATTAATAAGTTACCAGGAATTGCGTTCAAACCATCATCAAACCAACTGCCAAATCAAAACCAAAATAGCGAATCAAAAGTGGAAGTTGAGTGCAGCCTGGCCGCCAATTCTGAATCAAGAATTGAGTGGATAGTCCGATTTGCAATTAAGCATTGCAGCTTTATTGAATCAGTAAATTAGCTAACTAGTTCTATCTGGAACTAAGTTAATGAACCAATGAGAAATTTTTAACAAGTTTTCTATTTGTTTACTAGCAGAATATGACAGTAAAAGATGTAAAAAAAAAAAAAAAATTGTTTTTGTTAAGTTTTAAATAAAGAAATCAGGTAATAAACAAAAGAAAATAAATAATATGGGTAGCACAGCAGTATAATAGGCAAATAATAGCTAAAGGCAAAATAGCCCATCTTTCTGGTATTTCACCCCTTCAAAGCCAAGTGACTGTTCTTGGACTGCTCCTCATCCGGTTTTACTTACCGAAAATTAACATTAATTTGTTAATTGACATCATAAAAGGGGACGGATCTTTGTTAGTAAGACTGGTCAATGCTTACAACTCGCATTAATTAATCGAATATTTGCTCACACTAAGTGAAAAACAGTATCATTTTTATAAGTCGCAGTAACTGAATATCGCATTATTCGAACTTGCACTAATCGAGGCCTATCTGTATATAATTAAAAAGATTTCTATTAATAAATTTATTTCTTGTTAATGATAATATAGATTTTAACTTTTTTTATTGAAACAGTTTAAAGTAGCTGTTAAATACTTATTTTTAGTTTGCTATACAAAGTGTGAAATTTTATAAAAAATTTTAATATTAATGTATTATTGAAAATGCAGAATAATATAATTTTATTTTAAACTGATTTATTTTGCAAATTTTTTCAATACATTTAAGGTTTTTAAGTAAGATTGAAATCAATTCAAAAGCAATATAAAACACAAGCCACTACTTTATTGACTCTACAGATTAATTAATGTAACTTTTTTAATTATTTAAGTAATTACCTGTGAAGAGGAGGTATACTGTCTGCAGTACGTAATGTTGCTCTTGTTGACACAACATTGATACTTTCAGAACAATCACAAACAACTTGTATACAGCGATCAGGAAGTCTATTTTCTATGACAACAACTAATCCTGCCCAACCTTTAGTTAGATAATAAGCTGTCATTCCTTCTCTTCCCTAGAAAAACAAAATGATATAATTTTTAAGAATAATTAATTCCTTTGGTATATGTGAAATCCATAATGATTTTGATAGTAACTATAGTCACAGATATAGAGATTCTAATAAACAAATTGAGTAGATTAAAAACAGAACTTAAAATGTTTGAAAATATTTTTCTGAAAAAGTGCCGAACAAAATACAGGTAGTCCTCAACTTACAATGATGACAATTTATAAATTTTGTGATTAGTCAATGCAATTTACATGGGCTTGAGTCCATGAGCAATGGTCTGATACTGTTTGTCTACCACAAGAATAGCTCCCGCCAGGATGTCTAGTTAGTGGCGGTCGCTATAGCAACAAGACCTGTCTATTTTGAATGGGAGTTAAGCATGTGAGGAATTGGTGTCATTCTTCTCGGATTTACAGCCATTGCACACGTTTTATTCTTGATTTGATTTTGCTTTTAAAATTATTTGTTCCCATTTGTTATACTGAATTCGCTAATTTGTTAATCTGGCAAAATGTCCTTTCAGTTTAGGAAAGGTGAAGTCTTGAAATCGCAAGCACGTAAAATCATATATAATGTTGCAGAATTTTGTTCCAGTGAAGCTTTATCCAAATCTGTATTAATTCTGCTCCCACAAGCTCTGAAAAAGGCTTCTCAAGCAAGTGGAGTTTCTGAAGCTACAATAAAGAAAATAAGAAATCAAGTTTCAGCATTGGGTTCATCGACTTTTTTAAAAATCACCTGGTAAACATCGTAAAAGACCTAGTGAGTGAAACTGCGAAATAGACGACTTTGACAAGTGTGTTATACGTCAAATTATTCAAGACTTTTACATAACAGAAAGAAAAGTACCATCTCTCAGAAAATTATTACCTGTGTTGAATGAAAAAATTGGATTTTCATGGAAAAAAGACACACAGTGCAAAATCTTACATTCAATGAATTTTAGATGGAAAAAGTGCATGAATAAAAGAAAAGTTCTCATGGAAAGGCTGGATATTGTTTTTTGGAGGCACACATATTTGAGAGAAATAAGGTGTCATAGGGAGGCTGGACGACCGATTGTTTATATTGATGAAACTTGGGTCGATAGCAACTTGACATTTAAGAAATGTTGGCAAGATGACACAGTTTTGGGAGTCACAGCAAATGTCAATGCGAAAAATAGACTTATAATTGTTCATGCTGGATCATCAACAGGTTTTCTTATGGATGCTCAACTAATATATAAAGCATCAACAAAAAACGGTGACTATCACAGGCAAATGAACTACAAAAACTTCAAGAAATAGGTGTTGGAAAAACTTCTTCCAAATTTGCAACCGAACAGTATCATAGATATGGATAATGCCCTGTTTCATACGGCTATCGAAAACCGCACTCCTACAAAGTATTCTACAAAAAAAGTTATGATAGACTGGCTGATTAACAACAGAATATACTGCAATGAACAAATGCGGAAAGCGGAACTGTTCTCTCTCATAGATAGTAATTGTCCAAAGAAAATCGTCTATAAAATTGATAATTTAATAGAGAAAGAAGGACATGAAGTTCTACGACTCCCCCCTTATCATTGCGATCTGAACGCAATAGAATTTGTGTGGTCCTCTGTGAAAAGGAAAGTAAAAGAACAAAATGTTACTGGTGATTTAAGTTTGGACAATCTAAAATCTCTTCTTCAAACAGCTATCACTGAGGTTACTTTGGCAGAATGGGCAGCGCATTGCAAACACGTGGAAAACGTTGAAAATAATTACTGGGAGAAAGATGGACTGTTAGAGGATTTAGTGAATGAACTGTCGCTTGACTTCAATACTGGTAATTCTGATTCAGAAGATACCAAAAGTTCTGAAAGTGATTTAGAGGTCTTTCAAATACTTGAATAAAATTGTGAAAGTTTAGAAGGTATTACTTTTTATATCTTTAATGATTTATTAATCTCTCAGCCCTTCAAATTGTTTGAAAATACAAGCTGAAAGTTATAATAATCACTGAAATATTAATACAATAACTGAACTTCAAAGTCTAATAATTATTAATGGTCATGAAAATATTAATTTTTGGAACTATTATTTAAGTTCATTTAAATTCGTTTTTATTGTAATAAATTTTATGATTAACTCATATTGATTCATATTTTATTTTCATTTGTAAAATATAAATATTAGCATATAATTAATATATGAAATCAGTTTCTTTCATTTGATGAATCATTTAAGTAATTACAAAAAGAAATGATAATAATAAAAACATCGCCATCACCAGCATCGGCGTTCAGTAAGCCAAAATGGACGCCTTTCTTCTGGCTTCCCCTATCGAAAATGGAGCGAATCTTGTTTCCACGGCAACAGACATGCACAGACTTCTTGGCGGGAAAAGCCAAAATGGACGCCTTTCTTCTGGCTTCCCCTATCGAAAATGGAGCGAATCTTGTTTCCACGGCAACAGACATGCACAGACTTCTTGGCGGGAAGCTTCCCGTCGAAAATGGAGCGAGTCTTGTTTCCACGGCAACAGACATACACAGACTTCTTGACGGGAGCTATTCTTGTGGTAGACAAACAGTATATGGAAAGCATCTTTTTTGTGTCTGGTTCTTGTATTTTTGCATTTATTAAGATTATTACATTAAAGTGGAGTATAATACTAAATATTGGTAATAGGTAATCCATAAATTTTGGGCATTTCTGAATTCCAACTGCTTTGATTTATAACCTTGGGATTAAAACCAAACACTATCTTAAAATGATGTGTGATAAATACTTTTATTTTATAAGAAGTATTAGTGTGTATAAGAATGTTGACTTTGTTCAAAAATTTTTTTTTTTTTTTTTTTTGTTAATTATACAAAGATATGAATATTATAGTAGTCTTATTGTTTCTTTTTAGAACTTAAAATCAAAACTGAACGAGATATGTTAGTAATAGTAAATTATGATATTTCCAATTCCTTTCAATCATCAACAGATGCACAAATTATGCATATTTTTTCATGAGTGAAGATAATGATTGGCTACAAAGAGTGAAATATAGTAAAATATTTTTATAATTTCTATATATGATAAATATTTTTTGCCAATGAATAGAATTATACAAAATTTTAATATAAAAACAATAGTTTTTGTATACAGACATCAAACTTTTTAAATGTAATTTTAGTCTTTAGAAGATGGACTTTGCATAATCTTCTGGATTTTCCAATTTTATCATCATATAATTTACTTCTGTAAGCTATACCTAACCATATACAGTATTTATAATACTGCATGTGGAATGTTTGCATTGTATATATAATAGAATAAGTTTTTATATAATATATAAAACTGCAACATTAAAATAATTGTGATATTTTATTTCATATATTTAGTAGTGATAGAAACATCACAAATTATTACATCTTTGCTTGTTTTATTATGGTTTTTTATATATGAATTTTGTTAAATATTTTTTCTGTATAAATATGATTAGAAATTTAATAATTGTTTGTGTATTACAAAGCAATGCAAAATTAGAAATTTCCATGCCACAAAATAATTTTCAGAAGTATTAATTATCAATTAACAAATATTTCATTTTGAAAGTAGTCATATATTATTTTAATGGTATGGAATGTCAAACATCAGGCTTTTTTTTTGATGAATTTGATGCATTCTAAAATATCAAGTGCACAACAAAAAAACTAAATTATTTAGGAAAATTCTAATTTTTTCAAAATTTATTGAAAATTCTCTAATAGAATAATATATAGTTATTATTTTAAGCCAATCTGTAACCTAGCTATTATAAAAACTTTTGAAATTTGAAATATCTGTTTTACCAATTTTTGAACTAGTTGATAATACCGGTAGTTCTCAATTTCATGGGTTAATCATTCCCAGAGTAAGCTCATAAATCAATAATCAATTTCCCATAGACAATGTTAAAAACAGAGATTCTGTTCTTAATTCTGAAATTTGACCATAATAAAATGAAGTAAAGATCAACAAAACAATAGTTTATGATTAATAATGATTTATTTATAAAAAAATGAAAACATGACTTTTAAAATCTAGCAAATAATCATAATGAAAGTATTTACGCATATAAATATTAAAGAATTTTTATTCTTCATTATTATTGACAAATAAGTAGATGAGTTTTATATAGATGAATTACTGCCTTAAATACAATCCAAGAATGAAAGTTATTTACATAATTTTCCAGTAAAACCAAGGCAGCCAGAGAATGTACCACTACTGCTTCTTGTTGCACTATTTTGACTTTTCTGATATTATATCAAATGACAAAATTTCTGCTACATATTTGGTCATACTGTATTGTATAGCTACTAAAACAGTTCAAAATATCTATTAATAAATGATTAGCATTTATTTTTTGCAATTAATGTTCATATGATCCATTCAAGCACTACAAGCAGACTGCTTATAGTGCTTGAATGGATCATATGTAAGACTAAAGAAAGTATAGCAGTTCTAATTAGAAAGTTTAACTGTATTAATGTTCATATTTTTGATACTTCATATTGGAAAAAACTCACAAACCAGGAACTGGTAAACTAAGATCTACCTGTATATCCATCATTGGTACATTACTTATATTGATACAAGTTCACTTTGCCTACTTCATAATATAAGTGGCTGATTGATGGAAATCTTGATGTCTGTTTGTCATTATGAATACTGGAAGTCTTACATAAGAATCATTTCTTCTGGAAACACAAAGTAAGAAGAATTTACTAATTAAGTATAAAATAATATGAAGTGAAACTGCAATATAGGATTGTACACAATTCAATGATCAGTGATTTACAAATTATTTGATATGGCAGACTAATAATTTTTTCCTCGTGTACAATAGACTAGTATTGTCAATTTACCTCATGAAACAAGATATATAAATATAGATGGCATATATTGAGCGAGGAAAATATAATACATCTGAAATTATACATATATGGGACAATTTATCAGGAATGCTTGGGATCTGGCATTTTCTGGATAAGAGGTTTTCTGAAATTTATTTATTTTTTGTTTATTTGAATTCACAATTGGAACAATATGAATATAATAGTCTAGAAAATTTAGAAGGGAGAAGCTAATTCTATGAACAGGATTCATTCAAAACAATTTTTATAAAAATCTCATATATAAAATAAGATTTTTCTTTTATAAAATTTTTACAATAAATAAAATATGATTTATTCACCTTATACTGAGCAGTTTACTGCTCATTATAAATTGAATGAATTATTGATTTGGCACACAATATGCAAAAAATTGAAAATTGTTTGGCATGGAACAGATCAATATTACTGTATTTCAGAAGGGAAACTAATTCATTATTATTACTTATATCACAAATGCTATTGTAATAATACTAACCTCATGACGTTGTCCCTTTGCCAGAGTTAGATTAATAATGGCATCTGCTAAAATATGAACATGAGGCATTATTTTCTCTACAAGCAAACGTTTGGAACTATGTATGGCTAGAAGAAATTTTGGATACTGCTCAGTGTTTTGTAGATCTATAAAAGTAATAATTAAAATTTTAAACATTAAGTTTAATATTGAAATTATTACTTTTCTAAATTTAAATATTATATAATAATGAAATATTACTTACGTGTATGCCAATGATTAAATGCTAAACAAACAACAACATAAATTCCAATTTCCAACATGGCATGACAGCCAACAAAACCTCGTACTTGGCGTTTACTGTGTTTTACCAATACTCCTACTTGTCCTATTGCAGGTGATGTTGCACGAAACACAACTACACAAAGATCCAACTGAGAACGCTGAGATCTATCTGAATTCCTAGACCAGGTGGGCAAAAAACAAATTTCTTTTATTGAAACCATATAAAAAAAAGAGAAGTGAGTAATATTATGGTAATACATATGAGAAATAATTGATTTATTTTAACAGTTATATTTATTATACACAATTCAAATAAATGTATCATATTTTTTTTTTATCTCATTTAACTTCACTTTATAATATATTTTAGATAACAGTTTAAATCAAATATAATAAATTTCAAAATATAAAAATCAAAACTAGATAACATTTACATTTAAAAATATTTTTTTTTTGCTTTCAAAAATTTTTTAAAAAAATATCATAATTAAAAAAATATTTACAATTAATTCATTAAAAACTATTAAGAGCTTTAAATATTTGGAATAATAAATTTGCAAATATTTGTTTTATCTTGCATATTTCTTAAAGAAACTTATAAACTGATGAACTACACAAACATTACCTAACACACACGTATTTTTTTTTTTTAATAATAAAAATAATTTTATTAAATATTCACCTTTGACCTTCTTGGAATAAACTAAATTCCACTTCAGTGGGTTCAACAACAGTTAAAACAGTTACTGCAAAACTATCCTTATCGGCATGTGGTGGAAGAACACCTTGCATTCGAACTTCATTCCAACCAGGCTGGAGTTTACAAATGTCAACACAATCAAAATATCTAAAATCATAATATATAATTGTATACAATTTTATAAATTTTATAAAATCTAAAATTTTAAAATACTAACTTTAAAACATCTTGAAAAGACATCCAAAATACACCTTCATCAGCACCATGGGGCATTAAAAGATCCCTTAAATGAGATGTCCATAATGGAGAACCATCTGACCAATCTCCTTTCCAAGAATAATGGCCCCATGGATTACGTAATCTCAAAAGTCTGAAAATAAAAATGATTGCTTACAAATTGCATATAATAATATACAGATACAGTGAAACCCCGCTCGTGCGTTCCCATATTGTATGACTTTCCCGCTTTAAACGTCTATTTTCGGAATTCCGAACATTTTCCTATACTTGCAATGTAAAACTTTCCCTCTTCCTACGTTTTAATTATATAACTTTTCCCGCTTCCTACATCCAAAAATTTTACGGAAATGTCATTCCATTTTTGGTTTTTCACTTTTGTTTTGTAGTTAAAAATTAATTATTTATAAACAGTATTCGAAATAGAACTGTAAATTTACTTTTGACAGCAATATGAGAAAACTTAACTTGTAATTTCGGAGATAGCCTAAATAAAGTAGGAACGAGGGAACGACAATCGTATTTAAAATTTCATCATCCATTAAAATAAGAAAATTAAAAATGTATACTGTAATTATGAATGCCACCTGGTTAGTTTCGATGTTGTAAAAAAAGAAATT
>AYEL01083402.1:0-40725 GCA_000484575.1 Olivierus martensii | reverse complement strand
GATATATAACGTGCACTATTATTTATCTGACGTAAGGTTTAAACAATTAATATTATTTTTGCATTCTATTACAGTATTTAATAATGTACAGATTTTTTGTAACATTTCAACGAACTTTTTTTTATTATGACGTCATCAGAGTTTCCCGTTTCGGCGTTTTCCCGGCTCGTTCGACTTTTCGGGCCGGTCCCCGAAAAGTTTCAAAATCGGGGTTTCACTGTATATAATATGACCTAATCTTAAAATTGATCCTAAATATGGTATATAGTAAAAAATATTATTGATTCCAGAAAAAAATCTGGCAAGTTGATGATTACAAAAATTAAAAATTGAAAATGCATTATAGATAAATTAATATCAGCCATGAGCTAATTGCAAGTAATTAAAAGCACTATTATGAAAATTCTGGCAATGAAAATTTCATAATACATTTATATTATTCCTGAGAAAATACAATATTTTAGTAATATTCTATTGAAAACAGTAATAAAATAGTTTTTATTAATATTATACACATTTAAAAATTTATCATCATCATATGTGAAAAACAGAAAAATCCAACAGAAAAATATCAGTAAATTAAGTGGTAGATATTATTAACATGAAATAAAATAGAAAGCCATTTTATTTATTTTTTATTTTATTTTTACTGAAAGTGCTGCCATTTTATTTCATGTATATACATGATATAAAATGGCATTCGACTTTTCGGGCCGGTCCCCGAAAAGTTTCAAAATCGGGGTTTCACTGTATATAATATGACCTAATCTTAAAATTGATCCTAAATATGGTATATAGTAAAAAATATTATTGATTCCAGAAAAAAATCTGGCAAGTTGATGATTACAAAAATTAAAAATTGAAAATGCATTATAGATAAATTAATATCAGCCATGAGCTAATTGCAAGTAATTAAAAGCACTATTATGAAAATTCTGGCAATGAAAATTTCATAATACATTTATATTATTCCTGAGAAAATACAATATTTTAGTAATATTCTATTGAAAACAGTAATAAAATAGTTTTTATTAATATTAGGGCCGGTCCCTGAAAAGTTTCAAAATCGGGGTTTCACTGTATTCTCTGATTTATATATGACAAGACTTCTGTAAATTCAATGTAAAATACTTTCAAAATTATTTTCTTTGCAATACAGAATGTTTTTTTGGCAGTATATATAATATATTTATAAATTACAATTGCCAACATGTTGGATTACAACATTTAGAAGTCTAAATTAATTGATGTATTTAGATGTATATATTGTTTATTGATTTTAAGTATCATATAATATTCTTTCATGTGGCATTGTCTCTGTTTCAGTCAATCAGTCAATATTAAGGAACAATATATGTTCTCTAATATTGTGAAAATGCAATTAACACACACTATTTTGCACCAGAATTTCTGATTCATCAATTTTTGTTAAGAATTATTTTTCTGATTTATGCAAAATTCAGATTACATAAAAATCTTCAGTCTCAATTATTTATATAAACTGAAGAATACCTGTATTCATTCTGAATGAATATAACACTTAATAATCACATATTAACGACAAACAGGGGATAAACCATTTTATGAATTAACCAAACAAACTAGCCAAACTTCCCCTGGCAGATAAAGTTTTCTAATTTAATTAATTAATTATTAACTCAATAGATGGGGCACCATAGCTTTGATTCAAAAAAATAATCATTGTAATAAACTTAATTTAAACTTTATCCGCAGGGGAAGTTTGGCTAGTTTGTTTGGTTAATTCGTAAAATGGTTTATCCTTTGTCAGTTTGTTGTTAATATATGATTATTATCTGACTTGAGCCAAATCTGCCAGTCCAGGTTTACCAAGAGGGCCTGTGGCTACATAGATAGCCCCCCTGGGAGTACTAGTTCTGGCCTAGTCCGGTAAGTTTCCATAGTGATCATTACTTAAGCTTCCCGAAATGGAATTATGCCATAGGTCGCCATGGTCTAACTGGTTAAGGCGTTGGGGCGTTAACCCAAAGATCCCGATTCGATTCCGGTGCAGTGGCGAACTTCATTTTGGAAAAAAAACAGAACTTTAATATGTCAGTTATTTATAAGACTGAATACAACTGTGATTCCTACTTTTTAATGTTTATTTTTCTTAATCATATTATATTCATATTAATATAACACTTTTTTTTTTAGCTTAATAAAACTATTGGAATATATTACCTTTCCCTCCTTTAAGATATTAGAAATAAGATAAAATAAGAGGTAGAATTTAAATAAAACTAAACATGACATTTTAATATATTTAAAATAAACATAAGCATATTTTATAATTAAATAAAAGAGTAATTTGTCAGAAACTTATTATGAAGATGAAACTTTCTTTTAAATAGTAACATTTTCAACAAATAATAAAATTTCATTTTTTATAATATAATAATGAAAAATTTGAGAGTCAAACTAATTTTATTAAAGAATTTTAGTTCAAGTAAAAGTACTTTAAAAATATTTTCACATCATGCTAACAGTTGTAATAAAACTAAATTAGCTAAAATAAATACAGTTCACAACTCCAAATACATTTAATCAATCAAAAAGAGGAGATAATATTCCTCATTAAATATAGAAACATTATCCCCATGTTGCAAATATCCCACCCTCATATATGAATTGAATCTCATAATAAGCACAAAATGAAACTAGAAAAAAAAATTACAAAATAAATTAAAATAAATAAAATATCAAGTTCTGCAATATCATTTTGTACATTTTATTTATTTGTAATTTTTCTACCTCCAGTTTCATCTAATGTTTACAATGAAATACAATTTGGATATAAGATTATTAAGAAACAATAAACAAATGGGATAATAGTAATGTTAGTTTCTCTTTTATTATTTGAACCAAGACTGTTTTTACTATTAAAAATTTTAAATAGAACAATAAAAGAATAAAGTTTTTAATAAAATTTATAAATATATTTTGAATATATTCAGTGCTATATCTTTTATATCATTAAATATATATAAACATTGTGACATTTCTTTTATATCATAAAAGAGGTATATCATAATATAATGAAAAAATGTTTTACATAAAAAAAATTAAAACAATCAAAATATTTAAGTTTGTCTTTTGATTTTCAGATTGAGTGAAACAGAAAAGAGTTAAATGATTTAAAACTAAAAATCATATATAATAAAGAAATAAGCATGTGGTGTCCATGTTTCTGCGCATGTGCAAACTGTCGTGCCAGAAGTGTCGCTATTACTATTTTCTCTCGCTTTGAATCTTTAATCGCGTCTTTTAGAAAACTAAATCCCAATCTCATTATAAATTTACGCCAGAAGTGTCGCCGTTACAATTTTCTCTCGCTTCGAATCTTTACTTCCAGAAGTGTCGCCGTTACTATTTTCTCTTGCTTTGAATCTTTAATCGGTGGAAAACTAAATCCCAATCTCATTATAACTTTTGCTTTAAATTATCACAGTTCACCCTATTTATGTCTGTATTTCTTTTTGTTATTTGACTTCAATTTCTGTCTTTTTCGATTGAAAAATGTTCACTGTTCCCCAGCTCGAGAGTTCAGTTTGCATTCGGCTTATTCTAAAATTATAACTTAAAACTTTATCTGCCAGGGGAAGTTTGGCTTGTTGGTTTGACTAATTTGTAAAAGTGACTTGAACATGCAAATTAGTGCAAATGGAAGTTCAACTCCAAAATCATTACAGATAAAAGAATATTTCCAATTAAAAATGTCTTCAGCATGTTATTCTGATCATTTAAAAAAAAAAAAAAACTATATTGAAATCAGATGAACGATTTGCTCAAAATGTCAAAAAGCATTACTTATCATTTCTCACTAGTCATCAATATGATGCCACTGGATTTATATCAGTGACAAGGTATATGCTACAATGCCAGACTCAATGCATGATTTGAAACAATGAATTGAACTAGTCTGTGCAAAAATAAAACTTATCATGATATTCAATATACTCAGAGCTGGATTTGCATTTTTGGGGGTCCTAGGACGAGCAAGGCTTTGGGCCCCTAAAAATAATAATCATCTCTGAAATTAATTTTATTTCACTTATTCATATAAGGATTTTTATAAATTCTATCTTAAAATATCTGATCTGATTTAAAAGTTAATCCTAGCTTATCAAGTTGAGAGACCATTTTTTGAAGTGCTAGGTAGAAAGTAAAAGTTTTACTGAATTAATCATGTTCTCATTTTGGACAGTCATCTTTGTCTTTGTCTTTGTCTTGCCCTACTTTCATGTGTCTTACCCTTTGTTTTTGCAACAAATTTCCTATACTCAAGACGTATCTGATTTGAATTTTTGTTTGTTATAGTGGTTATAACTTATAACAAACAAATATTCAAATTGTCTAATTTTAAAGGCTCTTTATAATTTATAAGAAACCTTTAAAATTTTATTTTCTCCAAATCAGCTACATATAATTTTAAAGGCTTCTTATAACTTATAAGGAACCTTTAAAATTTTACTTTCTATCCAAATCAGCTATGTCTAATTTTAAAAGCTCCTTATAACTTATAAGGAACCTTTAAAATTTTACTTTCTATCTAGTTAATTCAAATCAGCTACGTCTAATTTTAAAGGATCCTTATAACTTATAAGAACCCTTTAAAATTTTACTTTCTATCTAGCACTAATAAAAACCCATTTTTTCTTATTAAAAGTTTATAAAAGTTGAAAACAGATTGATAGTTTTGGGGCCCCTAGAATTGCAGGACCCTAGGACTCGGCCTATAGGTAAATTCACATTGAATATACTGAATTCTGTCAGAAAGTGTATGCAGTTGTGTATTGGAGCAGATAGACATCATATTGAACCCATTCTATACTGATATTCTTTCTTATGGGCTAATGTTTACATCAGTAATACAGCCATCATTGCATTTAAAATGAAAAGAAGGCTCTTATGTTGAGGATAGGAAATTGGATAAGCAATTTTTATATTTTGAGTGAACTGTTCATCTGATTTTGATATAGCTTTTTCTAAATGTTCAGAATAACATGCTGAAGACATTCGAAATTGGAAATATTCTTCTATCTGTTATGGTTTTGGAGTTGGAACTCCCATTTGCACTATTTTGCATGTTCAAGGTCACTCTTACTAGACCATTTAAAAGGTTACCCATGACTTTATATTAGTTTAGATTAACAGAATTGGCATAACTATAACATTTAGTGATTTATTTAGCCAGTTAAAATGCAAGAGACTTTTGATTTATCCTGTATGCAAAATTTAGGTTATTCATAAGAAATATATCATACAAGATTTATAAAAAGTTGGAGCTTAATTCATTTGATAGGGTTTTGAAATTGCAAAACATTTTGCATAGCCAATAGCAAAATGTAAGACAATATAAATGACTAAAAAGTAAAGTTTAATATTATACTAACAATTACTAAAATGATTTCATACAACATATTCACAATACTTATAGCATATTATCAAACCAATGAAAAGTTATTCACAGGTTATAATTATAAATATTAAAATAAAAAATAATAATTTTTTAGTATATACAAATTTTTTAAATTAACTTTATTTTATAATATATTATTTTCAATTGATTATTAAATGATTTAAATAAACTATATATTGACTTCAATGTTTTTCCATAAAATTTAGCTGCTATTAAAATAAAATCTCATAAATTTATTTCAATATTTCTAATTAAAATGTTCAAAGCAATTTTAAAAGTCCGATTAACAGTAGTAAATTTAATTAATTATCTTTGTTAATTGTTAATACATTGAAATAACTATAACTTTGTACTGTATCTTTTCTTTGATTTAATAGTAATTGAAGCTAATTCTTTTAAATTTTTTATTAATATAAATTTTAAACCCCAGATTTTATTTTTCAAAATATAGAGCACATCTATTTGATTCATTAACAAATTATTATTTTGTATGCTTCTGATTTGAATACTTTTTTATGCTTTCATATTTTCATAAGTTTTAAATATATCTTTACTTCCAGTGACAAACATATTCAAAACACATTCATCTTTCTAATTAAAATAATTGTTGAATATAAAAACAAAATTTTTGTAATTATTATTAATTCTTTAAAATATTGTTAAAATCAAACCTAAAAAGAAAATCTTTAATTTTATATTTATTGAATAGTATATAATAATTTATTTTTCAATCAAATCAAATGATTGTATTCCATGATGAAAGCTGAAATTTTAGGAATCAAGAACTAGATTCAATATCTTTCAACGTTAATATCACAGAGAACAAGTAAGAATGTTTATAGGATGGAATTTATTATTATTTGTCATTATTATTCAATATTTATTATTATTATTCTTCATCATAAAAAAATTTTCAACTAGATTTGTCACAAATTTTTTTACTAACCATTAGGGTGATTTTTGAAAATAATAAAGATCATTATAATTTAAATAAATGAATAATTTAACAAACTCAATTACAAAATTATAGTAAAACATTAATATGTTAGTGTCAAATAATTATAAGTGCTGCTCCCTGGTCAAAAAATAAACAAACAAATAATAATTAAAAAAAGAAAATAGCATTTTAAATTATTTTGAATCTATATTACTATGTAGTTTCTGCCATAAGATATTTTTATCTTGCCATATTAGTTAATAGTGTGGAAGCCTGACATATTAATTTTAATTGTTTTGGATTTGAACTTTTATTATGAAAATATTTGATAAAATATGATTAATATGGATCTTGTTTTTATCACATATAATTTGAACGATCATTTTATTTTTGTAGCTAATTTTTAAATTTATATTATTATATTTTTAATTAAAAACAGAATCATTATAACTATTACTCACCAATTACAGTGGTTTTGTTCTTCAAATTCTTCATAGCTGACAAAATTAAATGCAACAGAAAAATGTAAAAATAAGATTTGTCAATAATCAAATATTGTATAGTTTTTACTTGTCATTAGTATATTTTTTATAGCATTTTCAACATACTTTAGCTCTAAACATAATTCAACATGAATGTCTTATAACTTTCTGTATTGATTTTCATTCAAATAAAACGAACATTAATTGAGGAACAATTGAAAAACAAAAGATAAATTTATTTCAATAGTCAGAATGAAAAATGACTATCCCAGAAAAATGCAGTGTATAGACATGCTTCATAATTGTGGCAATTACATTCCAAACAACAGCTATATAAAGCAAATTTTTATTTATTTTTTGCTAATATATATAAAAGTCTAAAAACATATTTACACTTATTCATTAAATGCACAATAGCATTAGGCCCAAAAAAAAACTGTCAGATGGCTAAGTTTTAGAATATATGCTTATCCTTGGAGAATCCGAAATCAATTCCAGATCTCATACCTCCAGTTTTTCAGAAGGCTCTGGGCTTAGCTTGTCTGTGTATTATTTTTTCATTAGTTATAAATAATTTTTCTTTCAAAATATGAAATAAAAATATGGAATGTAATTGAGAAGTGCCATATTAGTAAAGTACTATAAAGCAAGGAATACCTGCATATAGTATTTCCTTCTATAACATAAATAATGTGCAATAAGATAATTACATTGGTATTACATGCAGAATGTTGGAAGAAAGTATTAAAGAGCACAAAAGAGAAATCAGAAAAAACAAAAAGCATACAAACTGAGACAAAACTAAAATAATCAGCCTTTCTATACAAAGAGATTATAGCAACATCAAATAAATATTAAATATTAAAACAAACAGAAGGATAACAATTAAAAACAGTCACAAGCTCTTTTAGCAGAAGAATATTTATCATTCAATTAGTACACACCAATATAACTTAAAGTGCTTTTGGTTGTGTTTACAGCTATCAAATCAGTTTATATGTCAAAAATAGAACATCATATTCTAAAGAATTTAAATTCAAAAATTTTGTACTGAGGTTACTTAAATAAAATGCATTTTTTTCAAAAACTTTTTTAAAAATTTAAAGTGTTATTTGAATAATTTTTTTATCAGCACTTAAAATCACAAAAACATTAGTTTAAATAAACAAACAACTCTAATCTCTCTCTCTTTAAATGAATAATTTTAGATTTATAGGAGAATCATATGTAAAAATATTTCTATACATATTTAATTAATATCATATGTTAGAAGCATTTTTCATGTGTATACTTGCAAAATGCTTCTAACATATGAGTGCATGAGTGGGAAAGTTCTTCCATTAGAATGCCATTCATAAAATTATATGTTCTCTTTTTTTTTTTAATATTCATATGTCTTCTGCAGTTTTTCAGTCAGCACTAATTGGTATATGCTTTATTATTTCAGCTTCATGCCAATGAATTTACAAATTAATTCGTAGAATGTGGAGGCCAATATTTTAAACAATTTGCCTGCAGATATATTGCTTTTATGTTCTTTAATTTTATCTTTCAGGTTCCTATATGTTTTTCCTTAATGCAGGTTTTCCCATTTTATGAAAGTTTATTTTGCCTTTACAAAAGATCTTCATTAGAATCTGTTTTTGCTAACCAAAAAATCTGAGGAGGATTTTCACTTTTATGAAAAAGCAGATGGCTACATGATAATGAAGTAGCTTATTATCCTGGAGCATTGGCTTCAATTCATGATTCCCATACCTCCAGTTTTTCAGGATGGATCCAGTTACAGATCATTGAACTCCATCCTTCAATCTTCCAGTTGACTCCATCATAGATGTTAACCAACCTGTGGTCACTAAAAATTTCTGCCACAGATATTATGTGCATTATGTTATATTATAAGGTTCAAATATACTGCTTCTTATGAATTCTTTTTTTATTCAATAAATTGAATAAAGAAATCTTATTTTATTGAATAAAGAATGAAAAAATTCTTTATTCAATTTATTGTATTTTGTATTGGAATGTACTACTAATGAAGGCTGTAATTTAGCCAAAAGCATTTCAAATAAACCAAATAAATATTGGTGCAGTCTAATTGAACATTTATTCCAAATAAATATTTTTGGTATATAGTTGTAGTGTGATTTTATATACTTTCAATAATATCCCTGCTTTGAGTACTGTAATGATATTGAATATGTTATATTTCACATAATATCCCATGTACAATATGGTGGTTTAACTGAAAACATAAGTAAGCAGTGTAAATGAAACTCCAGTATACATACATTATATCTATTTTATATAGGCTGTGTATTTATCATATCATTTCTGCTTTTACTATATGCTAATGTTATTTTAGGTTTTATATGTTATTTGATATGATTTTATAGGTTTTTTTTTTTTGTGAGTGGTCTGGGAATATTCAAAAATTTTTCCCATATAAATTAATTATAATTGTTATTTGCTTTGTGCCTTTTTAGCTTACAAAAAGGTTTCATAGGAACTTGTACTTTTCTCTATTCTTTTGAATAACTATAAGCAGGTATCTTACAGACTCCAGATATTAAATTGTGATCATAGTTGTCCCTTATCATTTCTTAATATATTAAAGATTATAGGTCCTCTCTTGAAAGCTATTTTATGCTTTGTTTGTTTCTCTATTTTTCTTTTTAACTTATAAAGGCAAGTATTATTATCTAAGATACAATAAAATGTTCAAACCTAAAAGTACAACATACATATGTAACATAAAATGCATAAAATACAAAATAAAATATATAGAATACACCTAATAAAATACAAATAAAAAACCATCATAAAATAACATAAAAGAGAAAAAATAATAAAGTTTAATTCAATCTCTAGTGCTTTTGCACTTTTCCTGTAATAAATTAGTACATATTCATTTATATAGTCCTTAATATAGAACTTTGCAATAAAATTCATTTGAAAATAAAGTCAGTAATCTGTATAAGAGAAATATCCAAAACATTCAACAGACATGTGAATATCAGTAATACAAAAAAATTAATTTAGCCTTTATTGAAAATACCATGAACAGTAATGACATTAGATTATCAGTTTTTTAATAATTTTTATGCCAATCATGTAAATCGTGCATATACCTATATCTTACCATCATACAGTTTAATTTCTTCTGATATTGAATATCTCTATTACTCTCCTGCATGAGTGAGTAAACAGCTGTGCCACTTTTATCTAAAATAGACTTAAGTTGTTCTATTTAATTATTTACAATAGTTCTTTTAAAGAAAACTGAAATTTACAATTAATTCATTTATTATATTCTTTAATGCAAATTGTCATTTTCAAAATTTAATTTAATTGATTGATAGGCTCTTAATTTATGAATACTTTTTTTGCTAAATAATTGTTTTAGTTATTTTATACTTTCAAAACAGTACAATCAGTCCATGTTTTTAATGTTACCTTAGTTAATATTATTTTGTTCATATGTTGTAAACAAAAATTAAATTAACTAATTAAAAAATTAAAGGCAACAGAAATACTCTCGCTCTTATGCAGGAAAACTTCATAAAAATCCTGTTTTCTTAAATTTTTCTGCATAAGAGAGAGAACATTAGTTAGAGAAATTTTTAATAATTATGTAAGATGAATAAGCACATTTTATATGTATTAACTTAAATATGCAATATTGTAGCATGAACACTTATTAACTATACTTAACTGAAAATGATAGCATAACTACATAAAATGATATAATAAAGTGTAATATAATTTATATGCCTACTTTAATGAATTAACAATTATTATGAGATTGCATTGCTGTTGCTCAAACCTATACTAGCTGATTACTGACAATTTGCTAGATTTGCTATATAGAAATGCTTTGGCTTTCCAGTCAGAAATTCCATTCTTTGGAAAATTTATGAGAGTTCAGCTTCAGTTCACTGATACCTATTTTCTATAATTTGGCTAATCATGGATGTGGATGACCTGTGATAAGACTTTGAAAGGATCTACCATTTTTTTATCAGTGAATGATGGAAAATATTAAAAAAAAGAAAGTTAATCCTAGATGTAACAACTATTCCAAACTATATTTTATTAGAAAATAATTTTCTTTATAAGAACTTTAAAGCCTAAAAAATTTTATAAATTAAAAAAAATATATATGTTTATATTGAATGATACTAATTTCCTATTATTATCCAAAATAATTAGATTATTTGATATTAATTCAGAGAAATTTTTATTTAAAAAATTTTTTGTATAATCAGTAAAATATTTAAATAATCCATATTATCAGTATAACATTCAAAATAATTATTTGTTGAAAAGTTAATCAATAAATTAATTATCCAAACAGAAATTTTAAGTAAACAATTTTATTAAAACCAAAATTTGATATAAAAAAAAATAGTTTTAGTTAAGCTTCTGATTCAATAACTGAAAAAAGACAAGATATTTGAATAATCAATTAACTTCTCAATGATAAATTAAAATTTCTATATTAATTTTTCTCATAGAAGTATTGAGAAAATTTCCATTCCAAAGGTCAAATTAGTAATATTAAATTAGAGTTTTCATTTTGACATTAATGAAAAAATTTTTATTCAGAAAATATAAATTTTGATTAAATATCACAAATTTCAATTACTGCATCTTTCTAATTTTATGCATAGAAGAATTAAATAACTATATAATGTGTAATTGTTTGTTTGTTTGTGTGTTTGTTTGTGTTTGTGTGTTTGTTTTATCCACCTTAGCTAGGCGCGGCTTTCGTGGACAGACAATACGTATATTGTTTTTTACAAGAGCCTGGTGTGTGTGTGTGTGTGTGTGTGTGTGTGTGTGTGTGTGTGTGTGTGCGTGTGTGTGTGTGTGTGTGTGTGTGTGTGTGTGTGTGTGTGTGTGTATGTGTGTGTGTGTGTGTGTGTGTGTGTGTGTGTGTGTGTGTGTGTGTGTAAATCAATAAATCCAATCCAAATTGCTTCTTATAACTGATAGCATTTTAGAATAAATGAAATACAATAGTTCAAAATTTAAAAAATAGAAATCACAATAATATATCTAACTTTTGCATCCATTATGTAATTTGGATGAATATGTCTTTATCAGCTATACTTCATGTAAAATATAACACATTAAATTCAGTCAGAATTAATTCAATATTTTTAAAGAGAAAGATTGTAGAAATATATGCATAAACACAAAGATATTTGCCAAAAATAGTCTTCAGCAATTCTTCAAATATCACACACCTACATATAAAAGCATGAAATATTTTCTTAAAATAACCCATATATTCTCAATCAGTATAATTTTATCTGTACATGAATGCCCATGCTGAAAACAAACATGTATGATAAATCTTGACAGTTATAAACTGGAACAAATGAAATTTTCAAATGATTGATTTTCTTCCATTTAACAATCATATTTAATAAACAGATGTATTTGGGAACATTATATGTTTGGGGTTATTTTAGCTATAGTCCTAACTTATTTCATGATTAACACATAGTTATAAGGCTAGTTGTTATTTTATTATAGTGTACATTTGTTGTTTTTAAATTATAACTACCAATTTGCAGCAAATATCTAGATAGTTTTTTAATTTTTGATATTATATTGAATCTAAATCTGTTTACGAAAGGTTAAAAGCAAAGAATATTCTGATTTGTTATACTTTTGTAATTTTTAATTACAACAGAAAATTTTAAATGCATGCTTAACTGACAAAACTAATAGTTTATAGAAATCAAAGTTTTGACAAAAGATGAGCACAAGTAAATAGTTCTTAAAAATGATGTGTGTATGGAGAACTGTAAAATCTAATTAAGTAAAAGTGTCTTTCAAAATATACAGTATAGATCTGATGAAAGATGCACTGGTAATCATATAGAACCAAATTATTTCTAAAATTGAAAATAAGTCACTTAAAACAATACACACAATTTGTCAATCAATAGTTTAAAATTATTAAACAAAATTTTATAATTACCTCATTAAGAAATGATAACTTTAAAATGGCATAAATATAGATAAAAATTTATCTTAAGATATAAGAAAATCAGAGAAATTCTGCAAGAATAACTGATGATTGAGTATAAACACAGTCACTTGTTTCTATATTTTTTTATATAAATACAGAGTTCCATAAAATACCCAAAATTGATTTTATATAAAAAATTTTGGCATACAAAATATTTAATAAATTATCTTTATATTTAGTATACAATATAGCATTGTAATTTTACATGATAGTATTGCAACAACAGTTAAAATAATATAACAATAGTAAATGTTACTATTGATAAACTATTGTAACAGAATGTAAATTATATATTTGCATCATATTATGATAGTTACACTGTAATTCCTACCATATAGCTATACATACAATGTATAATTTTTCTTAATTTCATTAATTTTAATTTATGCTGTATATGAAAAAATAATTTAATATATTAAATTATATACAGTATTACTTACAGATGTATCTTCATCTTCAGCTAAAGGAGGCTGAACAGTGATTTGTTCATCATCTTTATGACTTTGATTATCTTCATCTAAATCTACTTCAAATTCTTGTTTTGGTGTTGATCTAACAACAGTACCCTTTTCTAGACATCTATCTCGAATACAGCAACTAGAACTATATTGCTGATATCTAATTAAATAAAATAACTTTTTTAATTTATTTGTTTATTGAATAATATATAAAGTGCATTGCAAAAATTTGTGGTCATCTTGAAACAAGATATACTATAAAATTTTTACAAAATATGCCTTAACAAAATATATTTTGGTAAGTTACTGTATTTATGCATTTTAAAAAAAGTTAATTTTTACTTTATATTCAACAAGTTGGTTTTATATTTCAATTTTTCAGCAAATATTTTTGAAATATAGATGTTTCTTTAGTTACAAATATTTTAATTATTAATTTCCATTCACAATAATTAGCCAAAGCAAATTAAATGATAAAAACAGCACTGTTTTGGCAGTTGAGACAAATAGAATAACAAATTTTATTCACTCCAACATTTTTGGCCACTACAAAGCATCTTCAGCAGTAACCAGTACAGATACATAAAATATTGCATAAGAAAAAGAATTCTAACATTCTGAAAAAATTTTAAATTTAAAGATTGCTAAACAAAATAAAGTATAACATTTAGGCTTAATAAAATTAATGCTTAATTCACATAGAGAAAATAAGCTTATTAATAAGTTAATAAAAAATAAAAATAAAGGTTTATTTAGGCTTCTCTCACAAGATATAGCTATAGACTCTTGAAACTTTCTTGTTGTGCATCATTAATTACATTATTACATTTAGTTCCCCTTACTGTTTCAACAGATTCCTTTATTTATTTATTTATTTAATAATACTCTACACCTACATAAAAATAACAGGTGGCCCCCTCATAGCAACATATTAAAGAACAACTGTACAAGTTATTGAAAGTTAATAAAACCTTTCTAAAACATTACACATGGTTTAATAATTCTAACTTTATCCCAATTTATTTTCAGATCATAATCATAGACCTATTTAATAAAGGTCAATATTTCTCTTCCTTTCTCTATATCAGTGGTGTTCAACCTTTTTTATTACACAAACTACTTTTCTATACTAAGTTATTCGGTGATCTACTCTCTTATAAAGATCGTATTCCCTCAAGCTGATATCTGATTATGTAAAATTATGCAGTTAAATGCACCTCACTCACTTCGGAGGACTCACTTTCCCAGCCCTAAAAACTTTATTTGTGTATTTAAAAATTTATTCATCATTTTTAATTATTTTAATTCAACAAATAAAACAAATGTATTGAAATAAAATATTTATTTCTCTATTTTAGAAAACCAAAGTTAGGAAAAGCAACAAATTGGTTGTTCCTTATAAGTTACAGGAAATGCTGGTTGATTAACAAAAAAAAAGTTAATGTGAAATTTGCCATTGTTGGAGCTCACAATATTTTCATTGTCAGGTTGATATGAAGAAGTGGACAATCGCAGACAATCATCCAAATGATCATTTGTAATTTGATTTCTGGATTTTTTTTTTGATGTACATATTTGAAAAAGTGGATTCTGACAATATCCGCTTTTTCAAATATGTATCGCCAAGTATATTTATCTGAAATACTACAGAATTTTTTGCACAATATCAGTTAATATTGCAAACTTTTTGTATGTATACTTTTAAATGATTTCATGATAATATGATTTAGAATTTGTGGTAAATTTTAATTCACATTATATAAGATTTTATAGGAATCTAATTACCATGTTACATGAGAATTATTATTTGGGAAAATTGTGGGGATTTTATAATTTGTATAGCAATTAAAATAATAAAACTTTATATAAAATTATAGTGTGCAAAATTATTAATAATAAACATAAAGAATATAATACATAATAGTTAAAATTTACCTTCTATTTACAACAACCCAATCTGAAGTATAGCAACGAACACAATCTCTCACATAAGGATCAGGATCAGTTCCACTGCAATATAATTATAATTTATGAAATGCAATTTGTCTGTAAAATTATTTATCAAATATTTAAGTATTTTATTAATATTGTAATTAGATATTTGCATTAAATACTTAGCTAATTAAATAAACTATATATTCAAAATAAAGTTACTGTTTAAATGCATAATCATAAGAAAACTAAATGTGGTCAAAAAATTATATAAACTGTATAAAATTATAAATATTTCTAAATGGGCTTCCAATATACAAACAAAATCAAAAATTTGTTCTAATGAGATGTTATCAATTAACAGAAATCTGCATCATATAAGTTGTCATGTAAAGGTTGCTCACCAATCCAAATTTGAAGTAAGAGAGAGGAAAATTCAGATTACAGAATTTTAGAATATACAGAGTAAATGTCATTTAACCAATAAATTAAGATAGAGAGCAATTGAGAAGCTAGACCAAGGTCATGTAGTATCAGCTAAATAGTTAATGAAGTAATATTGTGATTCACAGACTGTGGAGCCAATTTCAAAATTCTCAAACAGCATCCTGGAGGTACAATGGAGGAAGACCAAGAATTATTAGTGGGTGATTAATATCTTTGATTATTGGCTCAAAGAAATAAGAGCACTACTCCACATACCTGCAATGGAAAAGTGCTATAGTTCCTTCAAAAAATTCTGGCTATTTCATTTTTATGTACTGTTTTTATTTTGTTTTCTGCATATTCTAATTTTTTAGGAAATAAATGTTTTATATTCATCATTTTTAGTCTTTCTTTATGTGAAATATAACAAATATTTTTACTAAATTTTAGAAAAAATAATATATTTGTTGAGATATTATGATTTTTCTGTTTGTTCCTTAAATTTTAGGAAACCAGTGTATGAAACTTTCAGTACACAATTCTATATGACAATGAATCTTTTTGTGGATCATTGCTACTGCCAATTTTGTTAAACAAAATCTTGAAATTTCTTATCACTCATTTCCTTTATTAAAATAAGTTTGATGAACAAAAATTTATTTTTGTTCATCAAACTAGTGATATAGGTAATAATTTCACTGTCATCATCATCTGATTTTATTAATTGCATTATGTTTAATATAAATACTATTTGACTATCTGTATATGAAATAGCAGTTAAATTTATTTGTTCATTTTGACATTACTAATTACCAATTAGCATTTATCTGTCAATTTGTAAAACCAGTATCTTGTGGATAAAGCTATTGAGAATTCTATCAGGTCATTATAAAACTGGCCATTTAAATAATATTAAATATTTGTATCTGTTTTAATTGAAAAATTTTGTTAATTTATTTTTATGAAAATGAAAATAATTTTTAAAATTCAATTAGAATTTTTATTACAGTTTATAAATTTAATAATGAAGTCATAATTCAAATGAATATTTTTGTTATAAGTGATTTTCTAGTAATGAATACTGAATTATTGATTTTTGTGTAAGTTATCTATATAAATAAATTTTGAGATATGATTTTTTGACTTATGAATGAATCTCAAGAATACATTATTTTTATAACTATAAGACAACCTACATTATTTATTTTTCTATTCAAATATTCATAGTTTGAACAGAAAATTTACAAATATCAAACTTAAATAAGAACTTTAGATTTGAAATATTTAATGAAATACATGTGAAAGAAAATTTATTATACATATAAAAAATTATAAAATCATATTAAATAAGAAATAATCATACTCTTCACTTTCAGGTACTATTGGTCCCACAGTACGAATTTTTCTAGGAACTATTCCAACTTCAATATCATCAGGAGGAAATTCTAATAAGTGATGTATAGGATCACGATCTGCTTGGTCTTGATGTTGATTTAAGAAGTCTTCAAAATCAAGTGGATCAACAACATCACATAAAGGAATCTGTTAAGTTTATTTTGTGATTAGTTTTAAATATAAATAAAATTTTTATATTATTATACTTAGAATGAAAAATACTTTATAAATATTATTTGTACTTTAAAAATAATGATTATATTACTTAATAAAGATAATCACACAGTTCATTTTCATTATGCATATCTTAAAAGGCAACTTATAAAAATTGCACTAAATTTATTAATAAAAATTTGATTTTTGAAAATCACAATTATTCTTACATATTATAATTTTATAATTTTTTGGATATATTGATATTATTGCTTTTTATCATATTGAAAAATTTTAACTTTCTGCATATTATTGATTCTTTATTATTTCTATATAGTTTCCTAAGCAAGCAAATATCATCATACTATACATAAAATTATCTACTTCATATAAACATATATATATGAAATTTCAAAATAGTTGAATTATAATTTTATTTGTAGATTTTTGTATATGTGAAATATTAGAAATGAAAAAATTTTTAAATTTTGTTTGTAACTTAATATGAACCTATAACATGTGAATCCCACAGAATTGAAACACACAAAAACTATTATATATATTTAATAAATAAATTTAATAAATAAAATTTCGTATATTTTTTGTTTATGTGATTTTATAATTATTTTACATGAAAAACCAGAGATGATGTGCAGGTAGAAGATATATAGGCGTCCTTTATGACATCATTTGTTTAAGGACTTCGGGATCTTCTGAAACAGAGAGAGAATAATATAATTAAATATCATTTACTATAAAAATATAACTTTTTAAATAATATTAAATGCTTAATATATGCTAAAATTAATTAAAAATCATTAATTAAAATTTTTTAAATTGATAATTTGATATAATAGGTTATTCTAAAATCTCATTTAATTCGTAATCATCTGATGCTTAAGATTAATAATGCGAATTAAAATTAATCAAAATATAAGTAAAGCTTATTTATTTTATATATTTTTCAAGGATAAATATATTTCTTGATAAAACCTATAAAATTCTAAACTTTGATTAATTTGTTGATATTTGATATTCACTTTTATCATATATTATGAACTTTATTTACTTTTAATAATAATTCAAGCAGAATTTTGCGTAATAAATTTCGTTAATAAACATTTTCAGATTAAGTAAATTGCATTAAAACTTCGACTAAATACTAAACATCAATAACAGATGTTCAAATTTGATATTCAAAATTGAATATTTAAATATAAATCTCAAAAAGTAAATAACGTTCTATAATTAGTGAACCTAAGGCATTTTATTTCATAAAAAGTTATCATGGT
The DNA here is from genome assembly GCA_000484575.1 of Olivierus martensii. Classification (NCBI taxonomy): domain Eukaryota; kingdom Metazoa; phylum Arthropoda; class Arachnida; order Scorpiones; family Buthidae; genus Olivierus; species Olivierus martensii. The sequence continues at coordinate 22,164 of AYEL01083402.1, read as the reverse complement.
TAAATTCTTTGTTTTCTGATGATAATATTAATCTCCAAAAAAATCGAAAAATGACGGAAATATTTTTAGAAAATAAAGATTATTCGAAAATATATATTTTACCATTATTAAATTTATTAATTTTAGAATAAAATGTGTATAAAGATTATTCGAAAATATATATTTTACCATTATTAAATTTATTAATTTTAGAATAAAACGTGTAAGGATTTACAAAATATATCGAAAATCGTCGAAGTAACTGTATTGTTTAAAATTGTGATTTAGAGTCACTTTGCTCATACATTAAATCACTCTTTTACACTTTCAGTCACTTTATTAACACAGATTTATTACAGTCATTCTTCATATAGGAAACATAATTTATAGCTAGTTTTATGTGCAAATCTAAAGGAAATGCCATAAATAAAGAAGAGTTAAAAATATGGTTTTGATTAAAATCTAACTTAAAAGAATATTTTAAGTATTGAATATTATGATCCGATACATAGAAGAGAATATTTTCCACATTGCTGAAACATGGAAGAATATTTAAATATCGAAAATTAGATTTTAAAATAGAAAATTCGGAATATTTGAAAATTTTCAGTAATTTTTTCATAAACACGCGATATAACAAATCATATATTAAATTTTAAGTATCAGAATAATTTTATTGCTATTTAGCTATTATAAAATTCTTTACATGGTTATCATGATTATAAATTATAAAAGTATTTTATAAAAAATATATTTTAACGTAAGTAACTAATAAAACATGTTAACGATTTAGAAATGTTTGCATTCAAAAATATAATTCAGTAGAAGAGAATTAATATATATGTAAAGTTCTGTTTATTTTCATATTTATTATTAAATCTTTTCAAAAATATTGAATAAAAATAGTTTAAACTTTATTAAAATATTTTAAGTATTATTTAAAATAAATTAAATTTAATATTAAATGAAAAATTCTTTTCTGCATAAATTTAAGAATTCTATATTAAAAATGTGTATAATTTTTTATTTATACTTCTAAGTTTTTAAAATTGTTTAAAAACCGATAAAAATGTGTATAATTTTTTATTTATACTTCTATTTAAGTTTTTAAAATTGTTTAAAAACCGGAAAATTTAAATATTAATCTTACGCATTTTAGACTACAAATTTTAAGTTTTAACTATTCTTTTAGTTATTACTTTTTTATAACGAATTTTGTTATCATAATTTAATTTGTTATTCATGTATTTTTTAATGTTGTGTCTTTCTTCATATTAATTTTTATTTTGTTTGTGTTTACAGAAAAGAAACATATTGAATTATAATTGAAGAAAAATGTTTATATATAAATAAATAATAAACTCAATAATAAATTCTACTAAAAAATGAACAGTAATTTTTATAAAAACAAAATTCTTAACTTCCTTTAAAATTTTATAATACAAAAATAATATTTTTTGAACATTTTTGTTTCATTTTTTTCATAAAAATTGAGCGTGTTAATGACAAAATGCTTATAACTTTATAAAAAAAATCTCTATAGTTTTAGCTCTTAATCGGCTTTTCATTTAAATTTAAGATATTTAAAAAATTTTCCTGCTTCTTTTTCATTAATATTTTGTTTTTAGAAATTATTAGAATAAATATGACAACAGTTTTTAATTTTTATATATCTAATAAATTTCGGCTTACTGTTGTGAGTGAAAATACAACAACTATTTTTTTTTTATTTTCCAGAAATTGCAAGGTTAATAAAAAAAAATTAATTAGAATATTTTGCATATTATGCATCTGTTGCAGGATAAAATTGCAACAATGACGATTAGAGATTATTCTTGATTATGATTATTTTCTATCAGGAATTCGATATGAATTTTTATCACCGTAAATTCGATTTTAATATTTGCGTTAACAGAAAATACAGAGGAAAAAGTAAATTATAACTACAGGCTAATTAAATAAATTGCTTAATTAAATTACTAAAAAATAATTGTTTGGATTTTATTGTTTGCATATATTAAACTTAACCTTATCAGATATTTTTCTGTTTTCTTTAAAACATAGAAATACGTAATGAAAATAATTTTTTTAATAGTAAATTTTTATTAAAAGGGCCTTTTAAAATTAATTCTCAACTCATCTGAAAATTTTCAAATTAAGCTGATTTAATTTAAAGTACATTTCCAATATTTTTCCTTGATTAAAAACTAAAAAGAAAAATATATTGGAACTAAACTAAAATTAAAATAGCAAGAATAATTTAATAAAAATAGCAATGCATGTTTATGAAATTTTAAGATAATTTTTAACATTATGATAATTTTCATATTACAGGAAAACCTGTGCTAGGTGACCAGCTTTCGGCGGCTGAGATTGTGGCCACCAAGCACAGGTTGGACACAATTAGCTACAAATTTTATTAAACATCAAAGTTTAAAACATAAGTTTATGGCAGGTTGGACACAATTAGCTACAAATTTTATTAAACATCAAAGTTTAAAACATAAAGTTTATGACAGTTTCACATTATTAATTAAATCTAAGGAAAGAAATCACTAATTAATGTCTGTTTTCGGGATTTTTTTCACTTTAGAATGCTCAGCTGTAGAAGATCTAGAGCCCATCTGGTATTTCTGATCAAAACACGATATGCTGGCCACCTAGTAGATATTGCACACAAGGTGCCAAAATTAAATATCACTGGCCATGGCCATTTTACACAGTTTAAAAATTCTGCAATATTAAGGTAGCCATGCCTTGCAGGTTGGCCATTTAGTTCGAGTGGCCATCAGCACAGGTTTTCCTGCATTATAATTATTAATTTCTGTATCAAAATTAAGTTTTATCGAATCTATTTTGCGAAAATTATCGAGATACCAGATAAGAGATTGAAAATATTGGCGAATATTAATAAAATATAGATTTAATAAATATATTTTTTGGCATAAATACGAACACAAATAAGGAAATTCACGTATAATATGTAGCCGATGATTGACAATTAACAAATTCTAATCATAAAAAAATAAAATACTTATGATTTATTCGACATAATTAATAAAATATTAAAATTTTAACATTTTTAAGTCATCAGATTCGGTTCTTAACTTCAAAAGTGTAAAAATTAAATTGCTAATAAAAGTAAAATAATAGTGATAATTAGAAAAGAGAAAAACGATAATAAGAGAGATACCATTCTTCTATTTTAATCTAAGCAGGAATTGAAAATATTCAGACTACATGAAAATTTAAAGATAATCTAGGATAAACAATACAAGTTCGAACTTCTTATAATTTAATTAGCATTTTTACTTAATTAAATAAAGTATGCAATTTTTTATATGATGTGTAGCGCAAGATTGCACTCATGTTATTCTAAAATAAGAATCTTTGAATATTTTTATTAAACGCTAAATTTTAGATGGATAAACATTTATAACTGACTTACTTTTACAAAATTAAAAATATTTTGTATGTACAGTAGTCTTCATTCAAATATCATTAGATCCATTCTTTAAACACAATTACATATATTTACTATTGCTTGGTTATTCATAATTTTTAATTATGTTTGAATTTATTTAACTTTGGTCGTTTATACCATTTTTTTTATTTACTTTTTGTTCATTGTTGTTTTGCTTATATTTTGCCATGAAAACCCATTACAGCCAACCAGGTGAAAGTCAATGGTACATTCGTTGGAGTTTTTCGTTGGTACATTCGTTGGAGTTTTTAATAAAAAAATATATTGCATGAAAACAGGATATACCAGAGTATAATACTCTGGTATATCCTGTTTTCATGCAATATATTTTTTTATTAAATCATAATATTCTTATCGTTTCTGTGACTTACCTATATCTTTTGATATATTTCTAAGAGTATTTATTAAAGATTAAATAAACTATAATTAAGATGTTATAACTTTTTGAGTGAGGATATAATTATATAATTGTGAAATTTTAAAGATTACAATCGCCGCGAAAATTATTTCGAAAGTTATACTATTATTTTTATACATCGTATGTGATGTGTGGATTTATGTATGATGTAGCAGATGTTTAGATTTATTTTTTTGAGGTAAACTGACAAAAAGCCAATTACTTTTGAAGTTTCGTGTTTATTTCAAATGGAAAAAAAAAAGAAACGTTGTATTTATTTCTATCTAAATCTACACGATTTTTTTCCATCTGAATCCAAAAATGACTTTAAAACTTTTCATGATAGTTCTAGGTTTCAAAGAAGGAAAGATATAATAAAATTTTTGTTTTGTCATCTATTTTCAAACAATGCAATCGAAAAGTAATTTTTTTTTTAATTTACTCAAAATTTTGTTGATAAAAAATAATTCAGAGCATTTTTTTATGTATAGATTTGTTATCAAATATGTCTCAAGTGAAATCTCGGTAGTTTATTTATTTCAGATTTAAGGAAACAAATAAAATAAGATTTCAAAAAAAAATCTATATACAGTATTTACAATTTTCTGAAAAAATGAGTCTGTTTTAATACAAGCATCTTTATAATTCAACCTAATATACAAAACACAGACATAATAAAATTATCGAATTACTGCAGCAATCTAAAAACAGCTTCCTCAAAAGAAAAAAGTGAAATGCTATTTAAAAAGTTTATTTTTAAAAAATTTTCAGTTTGAATAAAGTTTATTGGAAAAATGAATGATGATAAATGAAAGTTGTTTATGGAAGCAAATCTGTTATGCCAAAAGTTATTAAGCAGCGTGACACAATGCTAAAAATAAAAATGAAAGAAAAAAAGAACTTTTTCACAGCCTATCAAAAGACTTTTCAGTCAATTCTATAATTTTTTCCCCTGTTGTCGAACAGAAGAACTCAATGGTCGTTCTTAGTGCAGATTAATATAGACAGATGCAGTGATGGAGGTAATATCTATTAAGGAAGGGAAGCTAAGTGTTACTATAGCAACAAAAGTCTTAAGTGTTGTGTCTACATAGAAACATAAATGCCTAAAGTAATAACAAGTGAATTTATCATCGATGAATAGATGTATAAAAGCCATTTACAATCAAAACAATTTAAATCTTTTTCTAAGGCACGTTAGAATAAGATTATAACGTTAATAACCTGTGACATTTTTCAGATTCAAACATAAATTATTTACTAGTAGACTACACATTCAATAACATTAATTATTTTAATCAAAAGTTAGTTTAAGTAATAAAAAAATATAATTAAAAGTATTAAATTATTTCAAGTCATCTATGTAAGAAGCAACATTCAGATTTAAGAATTTAATAATATTGTAGATTGTTTTGCAGGTTAGTTTCATTAAATTTTATATGAAATAATTAAATATTCAATAATATCTATATTTTATATAAGATTAATAATTCTACATTTTTATATGAAACTCAAATGACCATCATTTCCTGCAGAATGAATGTTCATCTTCATTACTCTTATCTAACAGGCATTGTTATGGTAGAATGTTATTATATTTAATACGTACTACATAACATAGATTATATAATATTCTTATAGCATTATGTGGATTATTATGACATCAATCTTCATTATCATACGTTATGAGCGCTATTAGTATAGTTGTTTAAATGAAATCTGCTTATAATTCATACGGATAATTTATAACAATTTTTGCAGAATTTATGTAATATATAATCGCGAAAAGATTTTTTAGTTAAACGAATTAATTACAGTTATCGTTATAGATTTAAGAAAAAAATAATTGAAGAATTATATATATATATTAAAAGGAAAAATTGGATTTTTTTTCAAATTTCACAAGTAAACAATCACTAATTTTGTTGACTGTCTGTAAAAATGAACAAATAAATTAAACTGTTTCCTATGTCTCGATAAAAATAAATTACTGTATAAGAAAAATAAACACGAAAAACATGTCAAAAATAGTGAAATGTTTTTTATATATTTGTAAAAAATCCTGACAGGCGTCTTGTTTACCCGCGATTATTTTTACATTTTATTTCGGTTGTGTGATTTGACATATTCGCAATGATGAAGAAAGAAAAACAGGATAATTCAGTCGATATAATTTAGTTGTTTTTCTTCTTAAAACATTTTCTAAGTAAGAATAAAAATTAAATGAAGTTATAAAAAATTAGTATTTTATAAAAATATTCGAAAGATATAAGAAAATAATATTCCAATATATTTATAATAAATATTTTAAAGTAATAAAAAAGATAATATGATTTAAAACAAACCATTTTCATAGAATGAGAAACTTTAAATTATGTTTTGAAATTTTTCTTTCTTTTTTTTTTTTTAAACGAAAATTGCATAAGCACAAATTTTTATTATAATCTCACAACGATTTGGTTCTTTTAATCCCTGAGAATGTTAGTAGAATATCTAAATTTGGAGTTTCTGATATTAAATACTTAGTACATTTTTCGATGTATTTTGTTAACTGCACTGTAATTAGATTGGATTTAATTAACGATATTTTCTTATAAGGGATGATGTAAAAATTCGCTCAGAGATAGTTTCTTTGAAAAAATATTAGTTTTACGCAAACCTGATAAGCATCATTGTAGAAAATTAAAAGATCAGCTTTCCCTAATTTTGTATTAAAAATAAACAGAAAAAGAGAGATTTTTGGCGATAATTTTTCTAACTTTAAAATATTTCTCAGATAACATCTTCTGATGTCAATGGGGAAATTGTTATCCTTGAAGAAAATCGATAAATACCGCAGTTATGAAGTCATATTTCTGAAAATGAGCGAATTATTTCATGTCAAAAAATACATAAAGAAAAAAATATCGCTCACTTTCTATGAAGCCAACTTATCTGTACGAATAACAAATAACCACAGTTAGACAAAATGGAGAAGAATGTCATATCTTTCAGCATTGAATAACTCACACGTTTTTTCAAAATACGCCTTTCTTTCCTGAGGTTTTTATCGTTTATCATCCGGTACAAAAAATTTCCTATTGATTGAATAGACGTTATCTGAAAGATTGTTAAAGTTGGAAAATATTTTCTAAAATATTATGGTTTTATTTATTTATAACACAAAAGAACGAAAACTGACTTGGTTCGCATAATGCTTGATGTTTTTAATTTATTATTTAGCAAAAACTGTAATGCGTAACTTTTAAACTGTTAATATAATTCATAAAAATCACAAAAATACAGAATATTTATATAGATTTTATAAATCATTTAAACTGTTTACTAAAATGAAACAAAAAAAGACACGAAATGTATGATGGAATAACGGAAGTTCATGAAAAATATCTAAGTGAAGCAGAACTACTGAAGTATTTTAAAATTGTTTAGTTTTTATCTTTTTAAACAAGCTACTTTTAGTTGTAATAAATTATTTTATTTTGAATGATAATACAATAAAAAAATATTTAATTTAATCCTTCAGTGTTTGCTCCCGAAGTGAGGTAGCGGATGATGTTAAAATATGAAATTCGGTACAGTATTTAGTTTATTTGGTGGCATATATCGACTGTAACTTCAATATCTTCATGTAATTTGATGTGATACATCTATTATTGAGGTTGATGCGGTTAGTCTATGAAGATTAATTCAATCTTGTGTATTTTCCCATTCGGACAATAGCCGTTGCCAGTTAACAATTTTTGCTATTTTTCGTTAAATGAATTATTACTTCATATTAATAAGTAAATAAAACAGAAAAGTATGTAAAGAAAAATTGGATGATTTTCAAAGCCTTTTGAAGAATTTTCACCTGTTCAAAGATAATGATGAGAGGATGAAGAGAATGAGGCAATATTCAAGCAAAAAATGAAGATTCTAATAATGAATAAAAATTAAATGTTTAAATTTTATCTAACATAATATTGTAATAATATGGTGGATGTGAAAATTATTAAAAAAAGATCTGATTTCACTCTTAGAAATATTATTTGTAAAAATTTTTCGATATGCCATGCAAAAGATTTTTAAAATTGTTTTTTTTTTTTATAATTAAATATATTAATGTATAATAATAGTTAGATATCGATATATTTAATTAATGTAGAGAAAAATCTAATTTACATATTGAGATATATTAAAATCAAATGCAACGGAATGATCACAAAACAATTATTTTCAGTTAATTTACTAATATTTTTTAAAATATTTCTCTCAAAATATGTCAATGCTATCAAACATGTAGAAGAAATGAGCTTAATAAATGTAAAAACTTTTGATTTATTACAGTTTATAATAAAATTTAATTCTATATTGATTTATTAAAACTTTATTACAGTAAAAGGTACAGAAAATTCATATTTGGGGAACGAAAATAAAATTCTGCGTTTTATGTAAAATAAATCGTCTCGATATCCGAAAAAAAATATGTTTAATAAAAAGAAAGACTGAAACTTAAAAATTTAATTATAATCAAAAAATTATTTTTGAAAATATTTAAAGAAGATAAAAATGTTTATTAAATATTTAGATAATTTAAAACAAATTTTGTAAATATTTAATTAAATTTTTAATAAAAATAAATTTCTTTTAGTTTTTCATTTATAATATATAAAAAAACTTCTTTAATAAAACATTTTTAATTTTAAGAAGAAATTTCGTTGAAAAAAATATATAATTTAATTCTTCATCGCATAAATTAAAAAGCATATTTATTGTATGACGTATTTTATGATTCATAAAAGTTACTGTTATTTATTAGTTTGAAGGTCAATGGACCATTTAAACAATCTACAATCTTCATTTTCTGTCAAACTTTTCATAATGATCCTTTAAATAACAAAATAGCATATTAAGTGCTCCCAGAACGATCGTTTCATCCTCGCATTTTGTTAAAATATACCGTCCTTAATATTTAATGGATGTCTTACACAGAAAACTAAATCTTCTGGAATTAGTTTATTCGATAAATTTGATCTATTTCTAATATTTTCAGAATTTTTTGTAACTTAAACTGTAATACAAACATGAATAAAAACAGCACTATCTTTGTTATTAAGCTAAATGCAAATTTTATTAATAATAAATCATGATTGTTAGTAAAAAAAGATATAAAGTAAATAAAAATAAACTCACCTTCTTCAACAGAATATAGATCAACTAAACTGGGGTCTATCCTCCAACCGAAGCTTGATCTCTTTCCCCACATTCCAGTTAATTTGTTCCAGTCATTTTTCTTGTCTGCTGTATTATCAGCATCTCTCTTTCCCCAAACGCCTTGCAAATTATTCCAGCCTCGTTTTCCCCACATTCCTTGGAGGTTGTTCCAATTTCTCTTTCCCCAAAGATTTTGAAGATTATTCCAACCTCTCTTGCCCCACACTCCTTGAAGATTATTCCATCCTCTCTTTCCCCAAACTCCTTGTAAGTTGTTCCATCCTCTTTTGCCCCACATTCCGGATAGTTCATTCCATCCTCTTTTATCTACATTTTCATTTTCTACCCTACTGATTGCTGCTTCGAGTGCAGATTGAGAATCGGTATTCTCTGCACATACTACAGCCGCAATATAGAGAAATGTGATGGAAGAGAGCATGCATACTGTAACATGCTGCATATTGATGTACCCTAAGAGAAAAATAAAAGATTATTTTAAATTTTATGTTATAACGCATTATAGTTATATATTTGCACTTTACTGCCTGTTTTAAAACATTTTCACTATTATATACGGTAGCAAACATCAAGTTATAACGAAGGATTAATATAGCAGATATAAAACATGGATTCATTAAATTAATATATATATATTTTTTGGCGTACGTTCATTAATTTAAAATTACGCTTTATTTATTTAAAAAATATTTTTTTTTGCGTAAATATATTACTTAATATGCCTATCTAGCATTTTTGATGAAAATATAATGTAAGGATTATGTATTATATATAAAATATCTGTCTGATTTTAGTTATATCAAAATATTAGTAGATAAATTTAACAGTATTAATCAATTAGACCAGGGGTGTCCAACCTTTTATCTTTCTTGGGCCACATTTGAAGAAAAAAATTGTCTCGGGCCGCACATAAAATATGCTAATTTTAACGATAGTTGTTAAGCAAAAAAGTTAATAAATAATGTACAATATATGGTATCCACCATGACAAATAAGCAAAAATGTCGTTGCATAATAATCATTGACTCTTTTCATTCAGAAATTTTTTAAAATCATTGAGCAGGTCAAGAAATTTTAATCACTGAAATAAGAAATATTTTAGAAAATAGAAATAAGAAATGTAGATACTGTAGGTATTTAAATAATAAAAATTTCTTTAACTTTATTAAGTACATAAAAATCTCAATGTTTTAAGGTTTCATGCTGGGCCGCATTCAATATAGTACTGGGCTGTGGGTTGGACAGCCCTGAATTAAACCTTCACTTGAATTAAATATTAATATTTTGATCTCTAATCTTTTTTTATACTTTTTTATTTATAAATATCATAAATAATTTATTTAAAAAATTATCATTAATTTCATTTATGATAATTTATTTATTTTCATTTGTTTACATGAAAGCTTTTAAAAAAGCATAATCGATTTTTAATATTTTGAACGTAAAATATTTATTAAAGGAAACAATTTTTTATCTAGAAAATATATTATTGAAAAGCAGTTATTCTAAACTTCTGAAAATTTGAATGAAATAAAAATTTCAAATTTTAAGATTCAAAACTTTATTATCTTTAGTCGAATTGAGAATGATAAATCTACTTTGAAATTCAAATTGATAGCTCAATATGTAACATATATTATAAAATATAGATAAATATTACTGATATATGAAATATTTGTTAGTTTCCATGCATTTTTGACATATATTTACGCGAATATGAAGATTTTGAATATATCGATAGTTTCCGATATTCCTGTTTTATAAACTCTGAGGCGAAGAAGATATAGCATATAAATAAATAAATAACTTTATTTATAAAATATAATATTTATAACATAATTTTTTATAAATTCATTCAATTTGTTATGTGCATGACCAAGTTTAAATATAGAAAAAAAGAATCATAAACAATTCTTCAATGCGAAAAATAAACAGAAACTTCAAATACGCTATAAAAAATAACAAATTAGTTAAAGTCTATATACTGTATTAATATTAAATACTAGCCAATTGCCAATATTAATCGGATATTTCTAAAAAAATAACAAATTAGTTAAAGTCTATATACTGTATTAATATTAAATACTAGCCAATTCCCAATATTAATCGGATATTTCTGGCATACAATTTTAGCCGATATGCATATGGGCAATCTACTGTTACGACGCGATATTTATTTATTGATATTTGTAACGTTACCATTATCACTCTATAGTGACTGATACATTGATATTGTTTCATGACATCATCCAGTGTTATGTCGTGATAATGTCGTGTCATGTCGAAGCATTGGGATATCCGTCAATGATGGCATAACCAATAATGTCATGTTTGGGGCCATATAACCCCGAACTTTAATATATTCCAAAGGATGTAAGAATGTATAAGAAACAAAGAAGAGACACTCACTTTATATATAAATATATATATATATATGTTAATTGTTAAGATAATGTTGAGAATTATTATTTCTAGTAATCCTTATAATTTGAAAAAATGATAGTTTCTAATGGATTTTCTTTTAATGACTGATTTTTATCGAATTATATACAGTACTCCCCGGATATAACGCTGTAGTTTATACCGCGGGTCTTTCCTGTTCCCCCTCTTTTGAAAGAGATTCTGAGGGAATTATAATACATGACTGATTTTTATCGAATTATATACAGTACTCCCCGGATATAACGCTGTAGTTTATAGGGTCTTTCCTGTTCCCCCTCTTTTGAAAGAGATTCTGAGAGAATTATAATGCAACGCATAATTCATGTCCATCTGCCTTGCTAACGTCTTGTCGCCATATTTAAATAATAATAGAATTAAAATTAACAAACTTCCAGAACTATTATTATTATTATTATTATTTATGATAAAATAATAGAAATTTGAATTTATGTTAATAATTCTGATGGCAATTTATATAAATTTCAAAATATCTTTGAAAAAATTAAAAAATTTCAGATGGTAATTTCAAAACATTTTCGATTGGTAACACGAATATTCAAAGTAAACGAAAGGTTATTTGTAGTAGGAGTTCGTATTTGACACATGTTTTTTAGTGGCTGTTTCGTGACTTTAGCGAGTTTTACAAATATAGTTATTGTTTTAATGACATTTAATTTATTTAATGGACACTAGCAAACAATAAAAAGAAATCGTATACCATTAAGAAGAACTAAACATAATAGATCGAATTAAAAGCAGTGTCTGAAAAGCACAAATAAAACGGGAGTTGGATATTCCGGAAGGAAAAATACGAGAATGGATTGCAGAAGAAGAAAGATTACGAACCTTCTTGGATAAATTTGACAGTTTTCTCTTATTCTTTAATTAAGAATCTCTAAATTAGAGAATAAGAGAAGCCGTCGGTTATAGCGCGGTTGTCTTATAACGCGGGTGGGATCACCACCCCGCAAACCCACGTTATAACCGGGGAGCACTGTACTATAATAATCATGTATGTACTAAATATATTTTTATAAATATTAAAAAGTTCTGTTGAATTATGTTCAAAAATAAATCGTGTTGCATTTTGATTAATATAAATTAGTTTTCAAATTTGAATGATTGATTAAACTACATTTATTGATTAATAAAATCTTTTCGAATGCATTTTGTGATATAAATACAAAAAATTGATTAATGACTTTTTAATAATTTTTATATCATTATCGTATTTATACTTTAAATGAGAGAATCGATTGTTATAAGTACAAATTCTTTGATTAAAAAAGAATTATTCAAAACATCATAAATTTATAGATCTGAAACTCTTTCAAGAAAAATATTTATTTTATATCAAGTTTATAAAACTGTTTATAGAAGTTGATGCGTACAGCAATGAGGTATCTTTAATCCCATATGAAGTATATTGAACTCTTCAGGTTACTTAAAATAGAATTAAAATCAATTAATAATGTTTTTTATTATTATTGAAATATATAAATAATATAATGACTTATTTTTTGTAAAAATATAGCTCGCATTATCTCATAAATAACATAAACAAATATCGTTTTATTCAACTATTATCGGGTTACGCAGTATATATCTTATGAAATTTTATAGTAATCAATTAATTTATGATAGAGAAAATTAGCTTTTGAAATGGAATATGCTAGATAATAATTATTTTTATTATTACTTTTAAACTGCTCTTTTAAGAAAAACATTTTAATGCAGAAAAGTTCTTACGACAGTCAAATTCTATGAATTTATTTCCAGTTATAACGATTTAAGATTGGTGATTTTTAATTTTCATGTTTTAGTATTTTAATAGAATTATATATTGTGAATATAGATATCCTAATATTTTAGAATAGAATAAAAAAAAAAAAAACGAAAATCAAAATTAACTGAAACTATAAAAAATAAATAAATAAATTGCTGAAATGGGAAGAATTCTTTAAGAAGATTTTTTGTAATTGTTAAAGATCTGATTCATCGATTCCACTTTAAGCTTTCTAGAAAGTTTTTAGCACATTAAGGATTTTTTAAATCGATCAACGGTAGATTCTACTTATTACAATTTAAGAGCGGTTTAAAATTGAATATAGTATAATTAACTAATTTAGCGCTGCTTCTCAAAGTTTTCTGCAAAATTTTTTGTTGTTCTTGTCTCTCACGTAATTATTTTAAGCTTGTTTCCTTTTGATCAATTTATTCTTCGATGTATTTAGTCGAAAATTGGCAATTAAATATAATATTTTTTAGAAATTTTCTAGTAGAAGTTTTAAAAGAAATTAATTGTGAAATTTAAATAGAATCCAAGAATTATGTGAACAAGCATGTTTAAAATTTAAATATAATATATATAAATTGTTGCAGTTTCAATATATATATATTGGAAATTGCAACAATATTCATTTCAAGAATTAAAGCGATTACAGGAAAACAATCTACTACATAAATCTTTCATACGTAAAAAATAACAAGTGAAGTACTGAGAAAACAGAATGTTTATACAATTTAGAAGTGGTTATTTGGTTGACGATTTGAAAAGAAAATAAAACAACGACATTAATCAAGTAGCCTTACAAAAATCTTTTTCTTATACTTGGCTTATTTTGTTTCATATTATCTGACTGTAATTAGACATAAACATTATATTTTTGTGAATTATACGTATTTCTATCTGAGAAAAGCTAACAAATAACAATATGCAATTATTTTGAAAGGATCTTAAGCAATATAAAATATTGTAATAGCGGAAATTATTAAAGTGTCTTTAATATATATATTGCTTTGAGTCTTCTTAAGCAAACTGGTAATGGCTATAAGCTACTTCAAAACTTAAATAATCTAGAGTCATCGATGTGCTTCTTGTTATACAGAATTAAAATCATACAGATTTGCTTTAAAAATTTAGACATGAGAATTCAGTAGTAGTAAATTAATTTCTCTTCGATAATGATAAAAGTCATAGAGTGAGTAAAATATTTTCATAGGTAATTTATTTTCAGAAAGAAAAATATAAAATTATTTATTAATAAATGTAAGTTTAAGAAAAACACAATTAGATATTTATTCTGTTAATACTTTTTATAAGTCCAAAAATTTAAACTGTTGTTTTTCAATTACTAAAATAAAACAGAGATGAATATTAGTGTAATTTTAGACAAGAAAGTTTAATTTAAACGTATACAAAAAAATACGATTGAAAGCATGATTTTGAAGGTATAATTAAATATTATACGTTTGAAAGTATTTCCAATAATAATAATAATAATATGGACATATTTTACAAAAATTCTATTTAATTTATATATTTAGCATTAGTGATAATAATTTCAAATATTGATTTTATAAAATTTTAATTGGCCATCACTTCGGAATAATCTTCTATAAAGAATATCAAATTTTATTAGGAATATATCATGATAATAAGAAATCATACTTTAAAGTTTGAATACTCTGCAAAATTTAATTGATGAGATATTTTGAGTTAGATAATGGACAGACGATTGAACAACGATCACACTGATTGCATAAGATCATTATATACAAAAGTTGACAAAAATCAACTTGGAAAACGAATAATTTAAAAACTTTCTAATAATAATAATACTTTTACAAGCAAAAATGAAGTTTATGATTAACGATATACAAAAATAGAAATTAATTTGAGTAATTCATAAGTTTACATGAATAAAATATTAAAAAAGACGTAGAACAAAACGAATGCAAAATTTAAATAAATGAACAGAGTAGAAAAAATACTCTATGTTTTAACTTACAACAGAACAGAACACGAATGCAAAATTTAAATAAATGAACAGAGTAGAAAAAATACTCTATGTTTTAACTTACAGATGGTAGAAAAAACAACAGAATTTGGAAAACAAAGTTCAAAAAAATATAAATGATAGTAAAATATATAGTATATTGTGAAAGAATAATTTAATTTATAAGTAGTAATTTTAAATATATAATTAAAAAATCGATGATATACGATGTAGATTCGGAAAAAATTCCACGGTCACTAATGTGATGCATTCCATCAGAATGCTAAACAGAATGCTTTCTCCTTTATTACAAAACTTTAAACTATAAGAATAAAAACGCAGATTTTTCGAGAGATATTTTATGTACCAACAATTTAAGTAAAGTTGCAAGAATAAATTTAACGATAGGTAATTATAATTTAGACTTGAAATTTCGGAGAATTCAACCACTGAACTTTATTTCTAATTAGGATTATACAGATGAAAACAATTTTCTTCTTGACTGTTTTATCATTACTAGTGAAATTAATCTGCAGTAAAAGGAATTCGACACTTAAAAATTTTTAGATTTAATAATAATTATATCAAATCATAATAATCAATTCTAATCTAAAAACAAATCATAAATACTGAAAATATTATAGTGTAAAAATCGATCGTATATTTATCTTATAAACTAGGTTTTTGAATCTCATTTCATTTATAGTATAAATAAATTGTAGAAACTTTTATATAAAAATTCTTATTTATTAGTCTAAATAGCAGAAATGAATAATATAAAAAGTAAGAAGTTAGATCAATTCCATTCTATCACTATAAAAAAATTCCTATTGATTCTACGCTGGTTTTATTTAGAATTCTTTCTACATTCAATTGAGTATCGCTTTAGCTGATGATAATTGAAAAAAAAAAATGATTTGCGTGTAATAATTTTTTAAGATTATTATAATTTTGAGAGTTGAAATGTATGATAGCAATTTCTTACATTTATTTAATATGAAAATATGATATTACTGGATTATTTTAATACGTTAACTTCAGAAAATCACAATTATTTAGATTATTGCGATTCGTACGCAATGAAAATTGAGAAGGAAATTTTTGTGTTGAAAGTAATGAAACGTATTTCAAATATTAATCATTCAGGTCACAATAACAGTCATTCTAATCCAAAATACAGTAGTCAATGACTCTGTTATTACAATTCATTACGAGCGAAATTTAACTCAGTGTAACTTTCGTTCTAGGTGAAATATAAATAATTTGGCATTTATATTCCAGAAAAGTATTCAGTATGATATATAGAATATCAAATTTGAAAATTCAACTAACAAAAGAACTAGAGTATTTCGAAAATAATTAAAAATCGGGGAAAAAACTTGTTTTTTCTTTTACTCCTCCGCTGTAGCATTTCTACAGGTCTTATCGTTCAATTGCTTTTCAAAAATTTTCGAATATAGGTGCTCTCCTGAAATTTCAACACAAATAGATGGGTCTTCTACATAAACAGCTTTACGGATCGTATCGTTCAGTCGTTTTAAACCAAATTTGGAAGATAAGGTATACATTAGCTCATTTAAAATCTTGTAGGAGTAGAGAAGGGAAATTCTTTTCTTCGCAAACATATCACATCGCTCAATTTACTAAATTTGGAATACAATATAGGTGCTTCTTATGCTATTTAATATATCCTTAGGAATTTCGGTACAATCAGTTCAAAAATAAAGTACATATTTTTAAATATGTTAACATATTATTTTAAGAAGATATTACTTAGAAAATCTGTTTTTATCTAAAAATAAATTATATCTAATCAAAATATATGTACCCAGGTACCCCACTGGGGAGCAATGTAAAGTATTTTACCCGTGGGGAAGAGGGTTAAACATCATATATTAAATTGTTTGTTGTGCAAAGTCGCGGATTAGAACACGAATGCAATAATTCCAATTATAAGCTAAACCTAACGGCTAGCGACTCTGCAAATTCCAGAGTTCGACCTGAGCTCAGGTTTTTTCTAAGTTCTAACTTAAATACTAAGTAATTCTAAAACAATCCAACATAGCCACGTGACGTCTAATTGACGAAACGGAAATCGGAACTTATAACTAGAAGTGATTAAGTGTTAGCAGTAAAAAAGGAAGAAAAAACTAAGTTAGAACTTACACTAATAAATTGAAGAGAATACTCAAAAAAGTTAGATAACAAGAAAATATAAGTTTATTAGACCCAAAAACACTCACAAAATGCTAACAAATGCCCTATTGAAACCACAACAAAGCAACAATCAATTAATCAACAAAACTTGCCTAATCCAACTACACTCACAAAATGCTAACAAATGCCCTATTGAAACCACAACAAAGCAACAATCAATTAACAAAACTTGCCTAATCCATTTCAAATCTCAAGAAACAATTATTCACAAAGAAAAGAATCCCAAACACCACTTAAATTCCACCACCTCCACCTCCGACACAAACTCCAAACAATAGTCGATCCCCACAAGAAACTCAAATGTCACTTTTCGCCAATTTTACATCTGGAAATTTGGCACCTCTTTTGGCTTGTCGACTGCGTCGGTCTTTTATACGGGTGACCTACAATCCCGCACTTTGCTCATTTGCACACTTACACGCAACAAGTTCAAAGTTATCAGCCCATTTGTCCCAATTACACGGCTGTCCCAATTAACCAGTGTCCCAATTAAGCGGAATCCACTGAATATAAAAAATAAGCAAATATAGTATAGTTTTAAGAAATAAGGATATTTGCTACAATTCATAAGCAATACTTGATTGATGATTTAAGAAAATAAAGCAATAACATTGTTTCTAAATAAGATTCGATGTTTAACACAAATGACTTTAAGATCAAGAAGCAAGGAAGTAATGATTCTCAGTTAGATAACAAAATTATTGCATTTGGCTTAGAATCTTATAATATGATTTATAATTACAGTATTCTTATTACAGTATTTATTATAGCAAAAATCCAATTCGCCATAACTTCCATTCTAAATTAAATATTATTAAACTGATTTGATTGAGAGAAATATTAAATACAATACAGATTGCCAAATTTTAAAAATAAAAATCCAATTAATAAAAAAAAATAACTAGATCAGCTTTAAAATAGCAAAAATGGGCAAAAATGTTATTTTTCCCTCCTCTCTTCTGCAGATATTTTCTACAAATTGCATTGATCGTATAGTCGGATGGTAAAGCATTAGCTTACCTCCTTGGAGAATCCAGGTTCAAATCTAGGTCCCACACTTCCAGTTTTCCAGGAGGGATTCGGTCCGGCCCGTTGAACTTCATTCTTTAAATTTCTAGTTGATTGCATAATGGGTGTTGACCAATCTATGGTGGATGCAAAAATGCAATCTATGGTGTATGGTGGCTGCCGCTGGATACAAAATATCCCAAGAGGCGGGTTAACTAACATAATATAACCTAACCTCTACAGATTGTATAGTTTACCGATTTCGTGGAAATTTGGAACATATACGTTTTATAGATTATTTAAAGACATTTTAAATTTTCAGCGCAATAGGATCAAATAGTTTCCTAAACTTTCATTTATTAATAAGAAATTTTATATTTTTTGTTCGGAAAAAAATGAAAATATTTTACTCATGCTATGACAATTATCATAATCAAGAAAAATTAACTTACTATCATTAAATCGTTATGCTTCCTCATTTTTAAAGTAAATCTATTAAATATTTCTACTGGTCATATTGTTCAATCGGGTTGGAAGAATTTGGGAATATAGGTCTTTTTTAAATTGTATAAAAACTCTTGAAAATTTTAGCCGGTTTACACAAAAATGATAGGTTAAGGAGAGGAATTTTCTTCTCTACAAATACCGCTACAGATCGCATCGTCGGGTTGAATTCGATCACATTTAGAATATAGATGTTTTTTATATAAGATTCGCTAAGAATTTCGGCTCAACCATTAGCTGAAATTTAAATAATCTACTTTAATAATGTAAATAAACGATATCTATTCAAAAATATCCATCAAGTAAAAAATAAGTCGTCTGTCCCATCTTTTGATTACAAATTGGAATATTTGTTATAATTTAGAAGTGATTACTTGGTTGACGATTTAAGAAAATAAAATGATGGTTTCAACCAAGTAACCACTTAAATTTCTCATTTACAATTTAATTTACTTTTTTAATAGATATTTTAAAGGAACCTAAATAATGTCGACAGTAAACAGAAAATAATATATTTTAAATTTGTTAACGTTTTAACAAAAATCACTTTAAATTAATTTTATTTAAAATATCATTAACATTGAATAAAATAAATTTTAATAATAATTAAATATTCATCAGAAAATTATAATTATTTATAAAATTTATTAAACTAGTGATATAAATAAATATTTCGTCTATTTTCCTTGCTGTATTCAACTCTAAAAAATAGTATTCTATTTCTATCGTAATTGAATTTATACACGAAAGATAATACGACATTTATTACGGATGGAGTCAAATCACAAAAATTAAATTTTAGTTTTCCAAAATAAATGTAGAATGAGCACATTTATTTTTAAAATTTGATAAAAGAAAAGTACACTTCGTATTTTATTTGTACAGTTTATTCAAAAAAATGTCAAGGTATATAAATATATAATGAAGAATTAGCAAACAAAAACTGATATTTCGATTGTAAATTTTAAAATTGAATTTGATAAAGTTTTATATCTATTGCGTTGAAAGTAGCATAAACTACTAGAGTTATTATAAAAATGGAAAAAATATTATAAAAAGTAAAAATTACTGAGAACTATTTTTGATAACAAATAATATTTTATTACTTGAATTTGTAAATCAGGAAAACCGGTTTCTTATAATTTATTAATCAATTTTTGTTAAAAAAATTTTAAATAAAAATTGAAAATGTATTTCAGTGTAATGCCCAGTATAATAATACCGTTTGAAAAATAACAATTATTTGATTGCTTATTTGGGATTATGGTCCATAATCCCAAATAAGCTAAAATTGGTTATTTATGGTTAACTTCAAGAAACGAAATCGGAAAAAAAGTTTTTTCAAGTTTTGTTTATTTTTCTCCCCGTTTAAGAGATCTACAGATATAATTTATGCATCAATCTTTGTGTTTTCATACTCATTGAATTTGGTACCAGATTTTCTCTATTATAAATTACGGATAGATCTACCAACCTTCTTGAGAATTACACAGAATATTGAAAACAAGATGACTGCGTACTTATATTTTTGCTTTTATCCCCCCATTATCTCCGAAATTGAGACATACAGATATAATGCGCATTCGGGAATTCAGATCAATCTGACTAGATCACGTGACTTCTGAGCTTTGACTCATGACTTGGCATTTACCGAACGCATATGTCTGCTTCTCTACTGACCAACATGCCGGACGAAGTGGTAAATTAATACAAGTTATTACACACATTACAATGCTTTACATGCATAGTAATATCATGATCTATAAATAGTATATAGTCATTCCACTCCTACCGATAACAAAAGAAAAAATGTGAAGGTCTAGATTTTAATCACTAGGGCGGCGTTGATGTCGATTTCTCCGTCATAGCAGACGAATTTCTATAGAGTTACATGTAGAATCTTACAAATCAAACATAACACTGCAAAATAGTTTTAGCAGGAATTTCTATATTTTGATAAATTTTAAAATGAAAACACCTTAGAGTTATCCTTAACGTTTTATGGACTTAATGGTAAAAAATATTTCAAAATTTTTAACGTTAGTTCGCAACTATCATTTTTAAGTCAACAATTTTGCAGTTGTGACCTGTTTTTTCTTTGATTCTTCAAATGTGTTTGAAATAATGCCAATTAATACAATTCTAATTGCTCCAAAATTACTAACGATAAGATTTTATAATTATTAATTCTACAGAAAATACATTAAAAAAATTTTAAATAAAAATTGAAAATGTATTTCAGTGTAATGCCCAGTATAATAATTCCGTTTGAAAAATAACAATTATTTGATGATCTAATTATTGTATCTGAGCACAAAAGTCATACAAATGCTGAAAAAAAACTATTAAAATTTATGGATCAGAACAGGCATTTGAAGTAACTTATTTGATGGGCTAATTATTGTATCTGAGCACAAAAGTCATACAAATGCTGAAAAAAAAACTATTAAAATTTATGGATCAGAACAGGCATTTGAAGAAAAAACTTGTTGCATTTTAATGTAAGTTGGTAAATAAGGCATAATTCCTTGATAATAGCAACACTATATTTATTTTCCACAGATTTTTAAAACACTATTATTTGTTGATATATTGGTAAATAAATTTTCAGGTATCAATTTCAATTCCATTCATAATTTATAATTTACTCAAACTTTTCTATGATACATATATCCTTTAGTGAAAATAATTTTCTGGAATTTATTTTTGTATCTGATAGTAATGGTATGTACAGTATAATAGTTTTGAAAGAGGAAAATATCTCATTATTTAAAATAATTTATTTATTATTTCATATCTAGTATTGTATTAGAACTTTTTTGATTGGAATAAAGCTATCTGGAAACTGAAAATTTTTAGTGATTAATTTTGATAGCAATGAGAAATCCTCTTCTTATTTATCTTTCTCCTGTTTTGAAAGTTTATATACTGTAATTATATAAATCATCTTACTTTAAAAGCTCATTCCCATAGGTATTAGTAGTTTAGCACAAATAAATTTAGAGATGTTTGAATTTTTACACTTGCATTTAGCATTTTCAATGGAAGATACTGTAATAGAAAAATTGGAGATGGGATTTCTATAATAGATTTATTTTCAATATAGAAAAGTATACACCATAACAACAGAATTATTTTAGATT
>AYEL01083400.1:0-39326 GCA_000484575.1 Olivierus martensii | reverse complement strand
TATTTTTTATTTATTTCACAAAATTTTAAAATATAATATAATTAATTACAATATTGAATAATATAGAAATTTCATATCATACATTATTCCTGAAAAAATATAACAATACAGTTTAAAATGCACATTAATGTAATAATTATTTTTTCAATTGAAAACAAAGAAAATTTTAAACAATGAGGATCAGTAATAATATAAGTTTCTTTTTAAATATATGAACAAGCAGTAATAAAGTTTGGGATACATTGGTGTAAGCCACTGAACTGAAAATTATCATATATAATAAAGAAATAAACGTGTGAGGTCTGTTTCTATGCATGTGCAAACTCCAGGACTGAAGTGCTGCCATTACTATTTTCTCTTGCTTTTTTAATCGCGTCTTTTAGAAAACTAAATCCCAATCTCATTATAAATTTATTAATTGCATCTTTTAGAAAACTAAATCCCAATCTCATTATAAATTTTATTTTTAATTATCATAGTTTACTTCCTATTTATGTTTGTATATTTCTTTTTTGTTATTTGACTTCAATTTCTGGCATTTTTTTATCAAAAAATGTTGGCTGTTCCCCAGCCCGAGGGTTCATTTTTCATTCGGTGTGCCCTGGTACATAAATGTTGCATTTAAATAATAATTAATTTATTTCAGAATTTAAATAGTATTTTTTATTTATTTCAGAAAATTTTTTTATTTTAAGATGATAATTATAATTATTATCTACACAACTGAATTGGTAAATTGATAGTTTGTTAATTTCCAGTTTTATGTAAAGAAAATTTCAAAGTTTGGTCTGGAGAAAGAAAACAAACAAAAGCATGTATACAAAGAGAATGTGCTAAATAAATAAAAAATCTCAAATTTGACAAGATAAGAATAAATGTTTCTTTTTTGGTTTTATTTGGGCACATAGTAAATAAAATTTCAAAGTTTGGTCTGGAGAAAGAAAACAAACAAAAGCATGTATACAAAGAGAGTGTGCTAAATAAATAAAAAATCTCAAATTTGGCAAGATAAGAATAAATGTTTCTTTTTTGGTTTTATTTGGGCACATAGTGGCCAGGAGCTAACTAGTAAAACTAAATTTTAATTGCTTTTTATATAATTCATATTTTCCCCACATCATTTCTATATTACAGGGGTGCCAACTTGTTTGTCATTAAGATTGACTTTATATGTTAAAAATGAGTTTGCAATCTACCTTCGAGATTCTTCATTTGATGGTGAGAGTAGAGATAGGAGTCCAAAACCACGTATCCCAAAAAGACATTAGTCCAAAATGAGATATCTGGCAGTGGTGGTGATTTTTTTTTTTTTACTCATAAATCTAAACACAACACTTCATTTCAATTCTCATAACTCTCAATTCATAGGCGCTATGTTGGAATCGTCAGCGAATTTAGAATTTTGTCTAAATGCTCTGCCGCTACCAGCTATTCTGTTTTGGGCCATACTCAGCAATAAAGCAAAATTTTGGCTTTAGTTGTCTAGAGAAGGCACTATGAGTAAAAGAGTCGTTCGATAACTTATGGAGATCGACTACAAATTGTCCTGCGATCGACCTGTTGGCCACCCCTGCTATATTATATATAAAATATTTAATTTTTTGTTTTACTTGGATTTATATAGTTCTTTGGCATGGTAATATCAATCTAATTTTATTCTGCAGTTTATAATTGATGTTTGTAATTATTAGGCTATTAACAAAATTATATTAAATAAAATTGGATGGTAGTTTTATATGAAAATTATTTTTGGAGGATTAAAATATAATTGATATACTGTATATTAAAACAAAAAAATGTGTAAACTCATGAATTAAGTCAAGCATGAATCAAACTTCATAATAAACTCAAGTTTTTAATATTTTTAATGAACTTATTGGATAAATTCAATTTTTATCCTTCAAGAAAGTCACCAGTATTTGAGTCAATATTTTTTATAAAATTTTATAAACTTAATATCACAAATAAGTTTGAATTTATTACTAAATTTAGTACTTAAAATTTTGATAATTAGAATAAAATAACTTGAAAGACCATTTTTAACTCATTGTTAATTTTATATTAAATATAACAAAAATAATAATAAAATATATGTGCTTTCATAACAATAAACTCCATTATAAGTGTAACTGAAAAAATTTTCTCTAATCACAGAAAAAATTAAAATCTCTTCTGTTAGAAAAATTTCATGTGTTGGGTTATAAATTACCAAATTATAGAATGTGCCAGATTACATAGATTATATTGCAGTTATAAATGGGGTCTGTGTGTTGAGTTTTACTTCACACAGATCCCACTTAGGAAAGTAGTAATCAAACTGTGTAATGTGAGTCATTGTTACCAAAGGAAAAATGATTCCTGGAATGACACAAATATGGAATTTTGTAATTCTAAAGTGAAATGCTTTATGAATTATTTTGACACAAGTTTGGAAAAAACATAAGTTCAGATCTAGGTGTATTTAAAAAATAAATGTAATAGAAGTTTAGTGCAAGTAATTCTTGTTTTAAGAATGTTCTTAAGTAGCAAATATCAACAAAATTGAATATATGAATAGCGTTTGTTTTTTGCAATTATTAAACATTTATAATACGATATCTCAAATTACAACAAATACAATATTGCTGAGTTCTTAACCAGCACACTGTCATGGGCTACAAAACTGAGAAAATCAAGATGGTGCAACTGAAATAGCATAGTCTTTAGGTGGCCATCATTTCATTGGAATATGTAAATAACTTTCATTTCCAGATTATATCTAAGGTAATTCATTTGAATGAAAACATATCTACTTATCTATTGATGATGATGATGATGATGATGATGATGATGATGATGATAAAATTTTTTTAACATTAATATAACAATTTCTTTATTATAATAATTTTTCTTTATTTTAAATGCTATTTCATTTCTTTTAATGAATAAATTGTTGCTTAAGCATAAATTAATTTTTAGATTTTTTTTTTTAATTACAATGATAAAATTTTCATTGTTGAGAATGTAACTCAAGTTTTATTATTATCTCTATGGAGTTAAATTCTTGCTTTGAGTTCATGATTTATGAGTATATGCTAGGAATAAATTAACTTTTAAAGGTAAGAACTATCTGTAATTACTGACTTTGATAAAAGAATTTATATTATTACCTTATAAAAGATAACTTTTTATAATTTTTATTTAAAGTCAGCTTAATTCTGATGATCATATTTTGAAAAATTAGAAAATTTTTAAATAATGTTAATATAAATTTTTTTCCAGAAATTTTTAGATTATAAAAGCATTTTTGTAAAATTCATCTAATAATTAAAAAATATTATAAATCAAAAATGCTAGATGCTTTGTAGCAAAATTTAAGAAATGAAATATTTGAAGAAATTTTCTATAATAAAATAATTAAAAGTTAGATTATCATAATTTCTTTATTTCCGAATATTTAAAATTTTTCAAAATCTTGATATTTCTGAATTTGCTGAAAGTATTAGTAATCTCTGCTTTTAAAAAAAAAAAAAAAAACTCTATAGAATCATTAACTGATATTGATTTTGTTGAACTAAATGACACTAAATTTAAGTAAATTGACTACATCAAAATCAATTTAGAAGTTTTAATAAAATTTATTTATTGTAAAAATTTATCAAAAATTGATCAAATATTAAATAATACATTAGATACATAGGAGATTTTTAATTCTGTAATTATTCAAAATTTATTAATCAGAATTAAATAATTGAAATTTATACTGTTCTAATAGACAAACATATCCAAAGATTGGCTTTACTTTTGTCCTAATTGTACTAGAGTGGGATAAGATTTAGTGCTGTTTTATTTACTTATTTAAGAATGTAAGCAAGTAGTTTACTTTATTATATATATATATTATATTTTTTGTAAAATGAAAAATTAAATATATTGTTTATAAAATGGATTTGTTTATTTTAAATAAAAATTCCCTATATTTTAATCTAAAACAGAAAATCCGTCAACACTGAGCAAATTTGTAAGTATTGCTCAGGTAAGTAATGTTAGTGCCTCAAACTGCAGGATTACCCATTTCATTATTTGCTCAATTTGATTTATTTATACTGGAATGAATAACTTAACAAGAACAAATTTAAACAATTTCATAATTTAAATTCATTACTACTAGTAAATATAATAATGTAAGACACGCTGTTGAATATCCATAAACTATTTTATACAGTTTTATTTTTTTTAACAGTAAATCAACTTACTTTCAGACTGCAATGCCAATGAAGCCATTGATACATGAAATGGTATCTTGACTATTTCTCTATAGGATTTATTAGTACTTATAGTTACACCTATAACAAATATACATGAAATTACTTAAATAATCATTACTTTTATTTATAAACAGTAAAACTGAACTTAAAGCATTATTTTAAATAAAAAAAATTCCAAAGTATAATTATAAATCCTTAATTCCATTATTTCAATGACTAAAGCAATTATTTAATTTCGGTTAAAGTCTAAAATTAACAAAAAGTTACCCCAAAACATTTTCGACTCTTATGAACAAAACTAAAATATCAAACACACATGTGAATCACGTGCAGCTATTGATATTTAAATATTGTCAGATTACGAGACAACCACCGTCGGAGACAACAAATGTGTCTCTGAAAATCGCCAAAATAAAATTTATATGTATATACGAAAATTTAAACATTTTATATTTAATTTTTATATCTATAATTATTATAAATCATTATATAAACTTATATACATATCATCATATATATATTAATAGTTAAACGTGGCTGGCTGGCTGGATGTCCCTTTTTCCTTCGAACCACTATACCGATTTCTATAAATATGGTATCGTTAGAAACATCTAATTTTCGGATGTCTGCGACAGCAAAATTATTTGTTGTTATTAATAATTTAAAAATTAAGAAATATAAATTGTAGTTTATATTATTGCCAACAGATGGAGCTAAGTGTTAGCAGCGTAGTGATAATATATGGCTTAACTGATTTCTTAACACACCGATATCCGTCACGAAACGTCATGTAAATATAAATTGTAGTTTATATTATTGCCAACAGATGGAGCTAAGTGTTAGCAGCGTAGTGATAATATATGGCTTAACTGATTTCTTAACACCACCGATATCCGTCACGAAACGTCATGCCGCAGCGATGATAATTATTTTAATTAATTAATTAAATGATATTATAAAATTAATCAATAAATAATTAAAAAAAACAATCATTTAAAAATAATTAATATAAACAAAATTAAAAAATGATAAGTATGAATTGATTTATAGAATAATACTGTAAATAAATTTTCATAACGTTATCCTAAATTTATTAAAAAAAAAATTCATTTATAATTGAGGAACTTTATTCAAAGTTGTGAAAACCATTTCCTTCTAATGTAGTCCCAGGTGTAAATTGCTCAAAACATCTTTTATGTTCAATCAGTCTAGAAGACTGTCACTGAAGAGAGTCATTGCGAGAGCTTATCAGGAGCACCATCTATCAAACTAACTAATCCATCAACGACAACGATCTACTAGCTGTTCTACCCCATTGTTGATCCAGAAGACGACAAACCGTAGGAAAGAAAACTAGGTCGATTCTTCCACAACAAAGACAATGTTTGACGGTCCATGTCCGAACAACTTAACCATGCTTCTTGTCTCCAACTAACTACCATTTGGATGAATGTAATTAAGGACATTAACCATTGAATGAGTGAACTATAGAAGTCACTGATTGGCTTGATCACTCATCACTGATTAGTCTGTTGAGATTTGGAACTCGCCCATTATTATACTAACATGACGTCACGATATATCAGTTTTGTCGAGCCATGATAGCGTCACATAGGAGACTGTTTGGAGGACTGTCATCACCGATGCGAAATACATTGGAATCCATTAATTTTGTGTCCAATTTTAACGTTAATTTAGCCAGCATACATATCAGGATAACGTAACCGCGAGTCACATTTTATTTCAGCATCGTATGACAATAATCCTAAATTATAATTGTTTAAGCTACCACATACTTTCACATCATTAATGTTATTTTAAAGAAACTTTGAAGAGCTGTAAATGTTTGAAGAATGAAGTATTAATTAATATAATGCAATAATGACCACATACTTTCACATCATTAATGTTATTTTAAAGAAACTTTGAAGAGCTGTAAATGTTCGAAGAATGAAGTATTAATTAATATAACGGAATAATTACTTATCTATAAAATATTTTATTATTTGTTATCTTTATATACGATTTCACAATCGAGCAAGATAATTAAGATGTTGTTTTTCTTAAGTTAAATTAAAATTAATTAAATTATTAATGAATTTTGATTTAATGAGATAAAAATTGTGTTTACTAAATTTAATTTCTACTTATTAAAAATATCAAACAAAATTCTCTTATCTAAAATCAATATAAACTTTTTTTTTTCTTTTTTATTGTCGAAATTATAATTTGATTGAGATTTGGAATTTAAATATTTCAGAAAGATTTTTTTTATTAAATAAATTCGGCACAATAAAGGAATATTAAATCATTCAGATAAATATGTAAAACGGATAAATAAACGGAAATGTTGAAGCAAATTTTAATTCTCTTATTTTATTATTTACATATGTTGACATATGGTTTCCTATCGCTGAGTACATATCAATATCATTGTTTGGTTATTTTATCTGATATCCCTCGAGATAAAGTACTAGATACGCAAAATTTAATCTAGTAGTACATTTTCAAATATATCAGAAACTACTAGACGTTATTGTGATCGCGTATGTAAATCTATTTAAACGTAAAAGGATATAAACTTTTACAGTTACAAATTGCATTCCTGTTATTAAGGATTTTGAAATCTACAAAGGTGTCGCAAATAATTGAATTTGTAAAACGTTACGGTCTGAAAGGATTATTTATTAATGAAAGCATTAAACAGATATTTTATATAATACTATTTCAGATAGCAAAGGAATCATTTGAAAGCATTAATACGATCACTAAGCCAATAATAAAGTTATATATTCATATTATACGAACTGAAATAAGTATAAACAGATAAGTTAAACTAATTCTTTTGGAAGAAAACTAGATAATAGTTCTATTATTCTCCTGATTCGTTTTAAATTTAATGTAGAGTAAGTCCATTTTAATTCTAGATAAATATGCATGATTTTATAAATACCAAGGAAGAAAATGATTTTATCGTCTCTTTTACTTATAATTAAAAAAATAAATGTTCGTAACAGTTATATTGTTGAAATCTTTTACGAATAAATTATTATAAATAAAAATTAACATGAAAGAAGATTATTCAATGCTTGTTAGTGTTGAACTCACGTACAATACAGTATAAAGGCCTTGTGAATTTTTTCTTCTTTTGAAATATCATTCATATCATATAATAAAAGCTAACTATTATTTTAAGCACTATTTTTTGTAAGAGTTACAATAGTTTCATTAGATTTTAAAATTGATAATCCAATCTTTTTATATAAGCAAGTACAATAATTGTAACTATTTTGTATTCAGAAACGAAACTATTATGTTTATAACAAATATAATAAAATAAATTTGCATATTTTTTATTTAAATTTATCTACATAATATTATTTTGATGTTATTTTTGTATCATTCTTTAAAACGTATTATAAATTCTTTAAAAACTAAACATTTTAAATAATTATTTTAGTTTACTTTTCTATCGTTTAGAAAGATCAACTATGTAGATCAGTAATTATATTTAAAACAGAAAACACATAAAATATAAATTGGAAATGATCATTTGGAAAATCGAATACAGTTGTAAATGTGAAAGAATTACTGAAAACAATTATTTCCAGTAAACTGTTGATGAAATATTTATGACATTGATGTTACTTAAAACATTACGAAAGAAATAAAATTCTAATTATCATCATACGATACACTTATTTTTTAATTATTTACTCGAAATATCTTAATTGACTTACATATAAATAAATGAAGTTTCTTATACATCTACTGTAAATGTTTTATTAATTTACTCTGAATGTTTATCCAAGCTCATATGTTTACATGAATTTATTTAAACACAGTTATTTAAAATTATAATATTCAGTGCATGTATAATTTTATATTACCTTTTATTAATTTACTCTGAATGTTTATCCAAGCTCATATGTTTACATGAATTTATTTAAACTCAGTTATTTTAAAATTATAATATTCAGTTGCATGTATAATTTTATATTACAAATTATAATCATTTTGTGTCATAAACTAAACATGATATATTTTAATAAATGTTTCAGTATGTTTAAAATAGAATTAGTTTAGCGATCTCGATGTAGGAAAAGCTATAATTTATTCATTCTATTATTTAATAACAATATATTTGTTTTGTAAAAATAAACGCACCATTTACTATTATTTAATAAGTAATCTTTATGATATATGGTATATTTAATATCTTTAGTTTAAAACTATTTGCATTCAAAGATGTAGTCGTTACCATCAGCTTTATGGATAGGACTGAATTTATAGATTTCAATATTGCTTATAATATTACAATCTACTGAAAAAACATCTGATATGTAAACAGTAAGCCAATTATTGAAGGAAAAAACAAGTTACAATATTTGTTACAGTTTAGAAGCAGTTGAGCAGTTGATGCTATTATTTTCATCTTAAATCTTCAATAATATATCTTCAAAATTACTGTATTTAGTTTAATTTTTGATATTATATGAACTTATAATAGATATTATTTTTATATGAAAACAATTTTTCTAAAAAATTGTCTATCGATAATAAGCTAACATATTTCATTAAATTCGTCGTTTATTGAGATCTAATCGGGCCGAAATTTTTAAGAAATCTTCGAACAGCATGAGGTACGACTATATATAAAATTTGATCGAAATCGGTTGAATGATGAGAATGATGCGACCTGCAGAGTGTTCTACAGAAGAGGAGGAGGAGAAGAAAAATAAGTAAAACGATGTTTTTTAAAGACGATTTTTTTCTATTTTCAAATTTCTCTAGATTTTTTTTTTTATTATTTAGATTTGATGGTTATATGTCTGATTAAATACTTCTATTGGATAAAATTTTAAGATTGGCAATATTTAAACTATAATCACAAGTTACATTAAGTTGAATTTAAATTATAATATTCTTGCAATACGAGAATCAATGATTACAATACAGTACTGTACTTGGTTTAGATTCAGTAGTGCATTTTTATATTACTGTTAATTACAACATATATTTTCAATTAATAGCTTAATCGCTAAAAATAGAAACTAATAATAAATATTAACATAAATCTATTCGGAGTCTGAATTAAAATTTTTATAATCCAGCATCGAATTCTGTTTTCTTCACAACACATCTTTTAAATTTAATCAACATTTAACCTTGTCCTATATTTTAATAATAAAATTTGGCCGTTTATTCATGGTAGACTATAAGTTGTAACAATATTACTACCAACCCCATACCGTGATAACTTGTTTCGGAGATTATGCAAATTATAATTATTATATATGCTATTAAGTTTTGAACAATTTTCTGCGTTAATCTAGCTGTACTAATACTAAGATATAATGTATTTAAATACAAAATCTAAGAATAAATTTAATATAAGCTTATTTACATATATCAAAAACATATTTTTATAAATTGTTGATAAACATGAATAAATAATGCTACAGATTTGACAAAACTAAGATTGTTTATTCGAATTTAGAACTTGACAAATCAAATTCTGCAATCATATCTTTTGCTGCATCTCGATCTTTTTTCGATAAACATGAATAAATAATGCTACAGATTTGACAAAACTAAGATTGTTTATTCGAATTCAGAACTTGACAAATCAAATACTGCAATCATATCTTTTGCTGCATCTCGATCTTTCTTCCTAATGATAATTAATGCTTCACTATGTAAAACAATCTTTTTTTTTTAAAGATTTCTTGATATGTATATTAAATGTGATTAATTTTAATTTAAAAGAAATATTGAATGTAGAATTCTATACTTCAATGCATTTTGCTATTTCAGACGAATAATCTGTTTTAAATTTTTACAGATATAATTCTTTCGCTCTTCCAAAAGAAAATTCGAATAACGTAATTTTTGATAAAGTAAATAAGAACTATACAGAGCAGAATGATTTATTATAATTTTCACTTTGTTAGAACAAAATTTATTACTTTGAAAATTGTATGCGAAATATTCTTTATTAAATAGAATATAATATATCATCAATAAAATTTCAGTAGAAACATTATCAAAATTGGCCAAAGTAAAATATAAATAATAATTTCATAATGTACATTAAAGCCGACAGTGTATAAAATATTTTTTTATTTTATTTACTTACATAAAATAATGATAAAATTATAATTTTCCTTCCTTTATACAATTACTTTGATTAATTTAAGGATCACTAAATATTATTTATATCGAATTTATTGCACAAATAAATTAAAATATATTGCAACGATCATTTTATGCTGTACTATACAATAGATATGCACGAATTCCTCTTTTATAAAAATTTTTCTGTAATAATTTGTTAAATATTCTAATATCTAACAAATGGCCAAATTACCAAATACTCTTTCACAATTTGTAAATTCCTAATTTTTTGTTTAAAATGTGATACAAATACATAATATTTTCCTTTTTCTAAAATTAAGCAATGAAAATTTTGAGTTCCTACGGTGTTAAATATACAATATAGATGAAAAATTGCATCTTTTTTTTTGTGTTTAACACCGGCATTTAAAGATTATATTGTTAAATATTTATATAAACGCTTTTAAAATAAAAAATAGTTAATGATAGCATAACTAATCTGCATGGATTGAAATTTTAAAAAATATTTTTACATTCTAATATCTATAGATGAATAAAAAATAATAAAAAAGATCCAAATTAAATATATAAAGCGGAAGAAAAATTCAATGCCATGATCATTAGATGGATATCATAAAGAAATTTTTTACATGCGAAGGATTATGTATGCATTTATTCTGATTTAACGATTACTTCAACGAAATTTTCTCGGAAACTTTCTACACTGTTACAAATTTAAAAACGAAGACCTTTTGTACTGAGATAAATTCAAAAAAATGTTTGAATTTATAAATTTTAATTCAGAGGTAAGCAGATGATTTATATTTGTTATAAATTCCTTTTGTTTCTCATGAAACGAGAATATGGTTAAAAATTTGTGGTTATTAAAATTTAAAAATTATTTATAATTCTGTGATATATAGATATAAATCACAGAATTACGAATTATTTATTTGATTAAATTATAAAAAATCTATAATTTGATTAAATGGCAAATCTATAATTGCCATATAATTTATATTGATTAAATTATAGCAAATCTTCTTTAAAAATAAGTATACGTGTAATATAAGTGCATAACTATTTTTCTTAGAAAATTTCACTATT
The DNA here is from genome assembly GCA_000484575.1 of Olivierus martensii. Taxonomy (NCBI): domain Eukaryota; kingdom Metazoa; phylum Arthropoda; class Arachnida; order Scorpiones; family Buthidae; genus Olivierus; species Olivierus martensii. The sequence goes on along the minus strand of AYEL01083400.1, from coordinate 27,855 downwards.
CATAAATTAATTTTTTTTCTTTTTGAGAAATATCACCATATTTTTTTCCTCTGTACAAGTAGTACATATTTATGCTAAACGTAATAATTAATACGTGTAATATAAGTGCATAACTATTTTTCTTAGAAAATTTCACTATTCATAAATTACTTTTTTTTCTTTTTGAGAAATATCACCATATTTTTTTCCTCTGTACAAAGTAGTACATATTTATGCTAAACGTAATAATAAATTTCTTAAAAAATTTACTTCAATATGGCCAGAAGATTTAAAACATAATTCTACAAAAATTGGATTATCAATTGATGCAAATGTATAAGGTTAATAATAAGGTAAATCTAATAAATTTTTGCAGAAATAGCAATAATTATAAAGTATATCGTCAATATGTTTTCTGTAATTGCTTCTAGACTTTTACTTTTATCAAGTTGTAAATCGGAAACTGTTATAATTTTAAAATTTATTTCAATTCGAATGTAATATCGTGTTTAAAACTTGATAGGAAAGCAATTATAAAATCAAAGTACCAAAGCAATCAATCAGAAATGATATAAGTCGATAATTTGAACTTTTCGTGTATTGAAGAAAAAAATTTCCAACATTTTGATATCGACTTTTGATAAATGGCTGTTCAATTTAAATTATTACATTCGTTAACTTAATATTTATGGAAATTAAAAAAATATGTAGATATGAATTATATTTCATCGTAAAGAACTGACGTTATCGAATGTCTTCAAGCTATCTTAATTCAAATTCCTGGAATTTCGGATAAATTTCGACTTCTTTTAATGCACTATTTGCATATTTTTGTGATTCTGAATGTAACAACTAATATTTGAAACAGAAATGACTGATATCCGTACTTTTATTGTATGAATATCACGTCTATGTGTATCCATGTCGCTATCTAATACCGAACAAGATAAAATGAGAAGATTTATATGCGGAAGTAAATAAAGACTACTTATTTTATATTTTAAAGAAAGCAGTTTCATCTATGTAAGTCACGTTATTGATAGATAATCCTTCTAAGCAGTCAGAATGTCGTTGTTAATCTCTGCTATTCTTGCATCCAATACTTTCTATTATCCAACAGCTGGCCTTGAATATTGCAATAAAAATTTTATGATTAACTAGAGCTTTGTCTCATTTTAAACTTTCGTTTATGAAATAAGTTTATGTAAAAATTTACATATTTACATAAACATTTACATCAATAAAATTACAAAAAAAAAATTTTTTACGTTTTATATAAAGGCTCGAAATCGTAAAAATACCGGTATTAAATATTATTTTAAAATCTAAGCTTCAAAGAACTGCCTAACGGGTGTAGTAATCTCTATGTTCATCGTTTCAATAGCTTGAAGTCTTATAAAAAAATTGATTTCTATGTATTTTAAAACCGACTATATTGGCCACATATGCCTCAGGATACTTACTGGAAGAATATAAGTATTTTCATTATATCTTATTGCACAAAAATTCTTATTCAAGAATCGGAGAAAACTTTTTTAAAAAGCAGTTTTGTGAAAGCAAATGTTGGTAAAAATTTTCCAGTTTAATATACATAAATATATATATTATATATACAAATCTTTTTACGTATTTTTTCTTTACAATCTGCTAAGAATCGAGTTTAGTTCCATTAAAAAGTTTTAATGGATTCAGTTATCGCAATTATAGTCATTATGTGAGCAAATGATTTGTAAATATATAATTTTTTAATTTAAGAACTACAACATTATAATCATTAATACTAATTATTAAATATCATTGCAATAAAGAACTAAAAACTAACATTTAATGAATATTTATTTTCAATTGCAGACCATCATAAATGATTTAAATGGAAAAGAAAAAGTAAACCTCAAGCGACTGGTAAGGAATTTAATTTATATGAGAGGAATAAGCAAGAAATTTCTGCTTTTATGTATGTATGTGCAGTTAAAATTTTTGTTGGACTATATATAATTTATTCAGCTTAATTCCAAGTTTATCTACATAATTGAAAACTTCTCAATTTTAAGCAAAAATTATATGAATTTTACGAAGTAAATAACATGTATGTGCAGTTAAAATTTTTGTTGGACTATATATAATTTATTCAGCTTAATTCCAAGGTTATCTACATAATTGAAAAATTCTCAATTTTAAGCAAAATTATATGAATTTTACGAAGTAAATAATGTTTAATATTTTATTAAAAATAATTCTATGCATATTATTTTTATGTTAAGCGCGTTTATTATATTTATTCAGAATTTTATTAAAATTAAAGTAACATGGGCTATTTATTAATTAGGTAATATATAATTAAATAAATCCAATTATCACATATTAGATTATTACAGTCAAATTATTGTAATTAATGCATATTATGATAGCGTATATCCCATTGAAACAGTTATTTACTATAATTTGAAGACAGTTTACATTCAGTTTCCAGATAAATAATTGAAGTTAAGAATATTTATCAAATTAAATAGTAGTTTAAAAAAAATTATTAGTTAAACTAATTAAAAATTCTTAAGCGCTTAGTTTTAAAAATAATAATTATTTTTGTGATATTTTAATTATATGTTAAACGAAGTTTTTAATTAAAATACTGATTTTGTAAATAAAAATAAGAAAAATACGAAAGGAAAAGGTAAAATTTACCCAAGAAAAACAAATTTCTTTTGTTAAATTCCCGAATTGACTCCAACGATCTAACTAACTTCTATTAATGGTATGATCGCTATTTCGAAATTTTGTAAAGAACATGAAAGAGGTCGGTTGACAGAATCTTAGTCAAACAAGAAAAAGCAAACATTATAGAGTAAAAAAACTGTTCCTTTGAGAATAATGTTATTTTTTAGTCAAGACCCTCATGTATATATACGATACAAGATCCGCTTGAAAAACTTTACAACCCTTATTGTCTTTAAAATAAGGATTCAATAAAAGTATTATATTCAAATCTTGAGAGTATTAAAACTTTCAATAAATTTGTCTGAAGTTGAACGTGAAGATACAAATCTGAATATCTATAAGCTTATAATATAATAGATAGTAAGTATTTTTTTTCTATTAAAGCAAAACTAGAAGAAAGGAAAAACTGTATAATATCTTTACATTATATTTTTATACGATTTTTGAAAAGTCAGTGATGCAAAAAGAATTGAAAGACTGAAAAATGTAAATAAACTAACTATAAATTCGGTATTTACAAAGGATTGAAGGATTTAAACACTTTTATCTTGATAAATCGACATATCATTTTCAATCGTTACTATATATGTCATAATGAAAAAAAGTCTGTTAAAGAAGGTAATTACTTTAAAAGTCAAAAAGTAATTACAGCAAACACATGATGTAACGATTATATATTAATATTTAATTTCGATAACATTTCTTGATACTTATTAATAATTTTTTGAACTTATCTAATAAAATCATTTATAATATTTAATAGATAGAAAATATTTTGTTTCACCGTTTATTTGAATTATTATTGCCATTTATTTATATTTTTTCCAATTATTACGTTTACATTTTTCGATATTAAATTATATTAATATGCTATTTTTTCTTTTACATAAATGTATATATATATTTTTAATATAGCATTTTATAATTATTTGTACCTCATGTAAAAAGAATTATAAGTATCTCGAGTAATTTAAAAGATAAAAACTTTACAAGCAAAGATGTAATGAAAATAATTTTTTATGTAGTGCAGTTTTCGATTTTTGATGGAATTTTTTTTTCTTAATCTCTACATTTTCCTAGATTACAAATTGCATATCAAGAATAATTTTACTACAAATTTTTCATGTTATATATTTCGCAAACTTAGAAACCTTTCCTGATTATTGCAGTTTGAAATTTTTTTTTTTAAATTTTTAGTTTCATTCCAAATTAAGCGTTAATGATACTGAATACAGATAATCCGTATTAATTATTTTAAAGCTGATTTGTCGTTAAGAATTAAATATGTGCATCTTTTTAATTAAATATTTAAAAAAATTATTGAAAAATGTTTATTAAAATAAACATAATTAAATTTTAACAATTAAATTATTTAAAATATTTTTATATTTATTAATTTTTACTTAATATTTGTTATATTGGAAATAAGATAATTTTGTTTCGACTATAAATTCGCTCAACTTTGTTATCTGTATACACTATTTTTAACCTAACGTAACTTATTTTATTAGTTATAAAATTTTTGAAATCGCGTAAATAATAGAATTTACCTAAATAATGTTAAACTGTTAAAAATATAAAAAGTTAAAATAATTATTATTAATAGTATAAGCAGAAGTAAACAAAGAAAGAACAATTGTAACAAATTCGGAAAAAAAATTTTAAATAGAAATGATTTTCATTAATACAGTAGTTTGCTTTGATCCAAATAATCTTAATTTTTTAAATAATTTGATGCATTATTATGATTCAGATCATCTAGAACTATTTAAGTAAATTTATTTTGTTATATGCAGTTTATTTTCTTTGGAAATTAAAAAAATAGAAACATATTTATTGAAAATTTTCATTTTTAACTTAAAAATCTTATAACAATGTAGATATTTTTCGAATAATTTCGATGAATAAAGTAAGTTCTATGCATAGTTGCTGTCAAGGCTTTGATATATGATTATATGCATTTCATCTATTTTGAAAAATATTTAAACCAAAAATAATTTACATTTATTTATTTATTTATTTGTTGTAAAATAAATAAAAAACTTGTTGTAAATTGTTGTAAATAAACAAAAAAATTGTTGTAAATAAACATGTAAAATAATTTCTGCGATTTAACAATATATATATATAAAAACGTATATAATTATAAATATCTTATAATTTTAAACAAAAAATTAAAAAGTTTTTCAAGCTATATGCATGAAATTTGCTTAAGGATTTAATTATTAATTGAATTTCTAAATTCAATATTTATAAAATTAATCATGAAAAAGAGCATTAAATTTTGTGTAATGGAAAATATAATTTTATGTAACTTAGTTATGAAATATTTCAGAATTTCATCTATAAAAATTCTAAACTGTGTATGAGCAACGTTTGTACAGATATGTATTCATTTTAACCAGAGTTTAATGAAAAACTAAAATCCTCATGAAAGATTATTGTATATATGGTTTACAGAAAAATTCTAATAATTTAGTCTCTTAAATGCTCAAAAAGTAACAGATAGCCAAAGTTTAAATTTGTCTAATAGTTACTTATAAAATGTAAGGAAAAATTAATTGGTCGCAGGAGAACGAGGTGAAGGACCAAAAGGATTTTTATCTTATTATTTGCTAGTTTTTAAGCTAAATTAATATAACCATATTGATAAAATTCACTAAATTATATAAATGTTTTTTTAATAAAGAAATATTGAACAAAAACGGCAAAAAAGATAGTCATCTGGGAATATTGTTAGAGTAAATAGTTTTTCTATGGTTTTGAACGATTTTAAGTGATACTTTAGAGATGAACGATGAAAATCAAAGTATTACTTCTACATAAAAATATATAAAACCCTAATAATTTGATCTTTAGGGAAAGAGAAGGCACTAAAGAGGAGATATTTTATTTTCATATAACAAATTTAGTTTTAAAAAGTTTCTAAATTGCATAAATAGCTTAATTTTAATGAATCATTTATCACAAGTGAATAAGAATATTGTCTGGAAATCTATTCTTTTCGCAGAAAATTAAAATGCTAGAACGATGAACTTTATAGAAAAGACACCAGATATGAACAGTAAGCTATTTGCAAAGTGAAGATATTTTTACAAATTATTAATAAACATCTTTTTAGTAGGAGATACTGAAGATGTTTACTATCAGCAATTCTTTTGCGTTGAATATTTTTCCATCCAACACCTCATTTCACTAAAATTGTTAACATATTTTAATCTAAAATTTTATATTCTTGTCATAATATCAGAACGTTCTGATATTTGTTATCCAGATTTAGTTCTTTTCAGGAATAAATCTCTTTACGTACTCTAGGAAAAATGTTTACTGAAATTTGCATCATTTCAACTATTGTATATTTTAAAATAGTTTTATGCAGTATTAAGAATAATATTTTTAAAAAATATTATAACGTTCTGATATTTGTTATCCAGATTTAGTTCTTTTCAGGAATAAATCTCTTTACGTATTCTAGGAAAAATGTTTTCTGAAATTTGCATCATTTCAACTATTGTATATTTTAAAAGAGTTTTATGCAGTATTAAGAATAATATTTTAAAATAAAATTAAAAAACATTCAGTAATATGAATAAATAAATACATTTTATAACAGTACTTTTAAATTCGCAGCATTGTAGGCCCTTTTCGCATTAATTACAGCAGCAAGAGTATATGAAAGATATTCAGAAAAAAATTACAACCGGTTTTTCGTGAAATATTTGAAAGTATTTAAAATTTTTTGTAAATTTTATTGAAATTCAGTAAAGCACAATGAATTTTATAAGTTTAAAGTAAAAGTTTTGCATTGAAGAAATTTTATCATTTATAAAGGCTTCATAATTTTGAACACAAATTGAGGCATATCATTTTAATTAAATTAAAATGTAAATACTTAATATAATCAACTTTTTGCATTATTTACTTCATGTAATAATCATTTTTTACCTTAAGGCATTAATTTTTTAAATGCAGGAACCAACCAAAAATGTCTAAAATCGTCCTTCGAAGAAAATAAGTTAAAGATGCTGTTCTATATAGTAAATAAATATTTTTTTTTATAAAATTTATGAGATTGAAAAAAAGCATGTAATAATCATTTTTTACCTTAAGGCATTAATTTTTTAAATGCAGGAACCAACCAAAGATGTCTAAAATCGTCCTTCAAAGAAAATAAGTTAAAGATGCTGTTCTATAGTAAATAAATATTTTTTTATAAAATTTATGAGAATGAAAAAAGGATAGCAATAAATAGGAAACGAAGATGTTAAAAATAGTAAATAATTTTCATAAGGAGAAAATTGTTAAAATTCAAAATATGATTTTAAAACTTTAAAGTTAAAAATTACATTAGGCACTAGACTTCGTGAGAATTTTAAATATTAATTAGATATAATACTGTAAAATGTAATATTTAAATGATAAAGGAAACAACGGAAATACAGAATTAAATGGAAATACTTTTTGGAATATTAAATACTTTGAATATATAAATAAAAAGCTTTTTCCATTGATTTCATTCCAATGAATAAAGAATAAAAGGAACCAGGCTTGCGTGCCATGTAGAATACGAATCACGGAATGCTATTTAACGCTTATTTATGTCGATCTAAAGTTGAAATCCGACTGATTTTGCCTTATTACAAAATAAAATTTAATACAAATATTAAAGTTACAATTAATCTAATCTAGCGTTTTTCAAATTTTTTTTAGAATTAGGACCTAATTTTTAGTACGACAAATGTTCTCCATCTATTTACTTTAATGATGAAGCTATGGCTCTATAATTACAAAATTTTCATATGTCAAAAACTTTTCACTACCCACCAATAATCGATTCGTGACTCACTATTCGATCAGGATTCAAATGGAGAAATCTAATCTAATCTATATATATCAAATTTGTCTTCATGAATATTTTTAAATTGTTCATAATAGCCACTCTTTCTGATTTCGAGCCAAAGTGATGCCTGATGTCTTCTGGATTACTTAAAGGGATAGTTATCAGTTTATGCCATTATTGCATGATCATCAGCACGGTAAATTTTGAATTTGATTTGCAATGCTCAATTTCTAACATGGCTTACAGACCATCCATACATTTAGTCGGATTAATGAAAATTGGCAAATTTAATTTTTTTGAAACAATAATATTCTTCCAATTATTTATTTCATTTAATGTACCAAAAAAACAGGAACCAGAAATAAAATCGTATTTCCGGTAATATAGAATATATAAAAGCAATATTTGTCTGTCTGTTCCGCATAGGCTCCCATACCGTTTGACCAATTGGGATTAAATATTGCATGGCGCCTTCCCATGAACCTGCGGATAAAATCTCTGCGTACAATGGTACTCTGGGTCAAAATCGCTTCAGGGGAACATTTGAGATACATATTTAAATCCTCCAGATTGTTGTTGACGTGGCAACGAATGTTGTCATGTCAGGATAAGTCATAGTCTCACAAGCATTACATTATCATGAAAAAAGGAATGGATGGCGTCATCAGTGTGTGACAGATTGTTGTTGACGTGGCAACGAATGTTGTCATGTCAGGATAAGTCATAGTCTCACAAGCATGACATTATCATGAAAAAAGCAATGGATGACGTCATCAGTGTGTGACAATATTATAGTGCAACAATGAGTATTGTCATAAAAGTTCAACGAATGAGTCACTAAGGACATTATTATCGCGCCAAAATGTTTTGATTTTTCCAGCTTTTCTTACAAATAGACTACCAATGGAACCGGAAAAACTTTCGCAAATCAGAAATTGATATCTCCTTACAAATGATGTGCCAGAAATTTCTGGGCTTCGCCGAGTACACTGGCTAGTTATCAATATGGCGGAGATCATATTGACAACTTCATTGAAAGATTTTTGTTACAATATTTTCGTTAAAAAGAAATATCATATAAAAATAACCACTTGTTATATTGAATATTTTATCTTTCGAAAAGTTTTAATATTATTGAGGCAAGATTTAATTTTCTGCTAACAAAATAAATCTTAAAGATTTTTTAGAAAAATTTTTAAGAATTTATCAACATTATGATACTTAATAAAGTAAAATTTAATCATACAATTATTAAAATTATAATAATATCAGATAATGAAATGGCCAACTAAACAAAATTCAAAAGTTTGGAATTATAAGATAAAAACTTGATGATTAAATATTAGATATCCGATAGATTGGGAATTTGAAATATTAATCATTGGACAAATTGTTTTTTCTTGTTTTCATTTGTTATACGAAATATTTTTGTGATATATATATACATAAATTAAATTAATTTAAAATTTAAGGCTCTGATGAATTAAGAAGATTAAAATTAATCGGAAAGCTAATGAGATCAGAATACAAAATCATAAAGTTCATCCATCAAATAAAATTAATAATAATCTCTAAAAGTTTAATTTTTATAAAAATTTTACAGAAAAAGGAAATAGAAAGAAATGATAAGTATCTGATTAAATTGAAATAATGAACATGAATATTTCATAAAATATAAACCTGCTAATTGAATTCAAATCTAAAATAAGAAGATTTAGATTTAATTATGGATTTAGAAATACAAAGTAAATTCTAAATTGATTAGGTTTTTTAAAAAATAAAGAAAGTAAATGCTAAAAATCTCTTTACTTTTGGTTATCTTCGTTTACTTATCAAATTCAGTATATTCTTTCATATAAATCGAATATAATTATATAATAAGTTACTTCTAAAAGTGTTAGAAGAATTTTGCAACGAAACAAGAAAGGTATTACGATCGAGTTACTAATAAATGTTAAAAATGTCACTATTCTATAATATAATAATAATTTTATTTAGTAATTAGAAAAATCTTATTAACGAAAGTATAGAAGGGAAGCAGATGTTTAAAAAGTAGAAAATTATAGCCTACCAAAAATATATATATTTAAGATAAATTGTTTCGAAGAGTTAAATTCATTTCAAATATTTTTCATTTCCTTAATTTAAATCAATGATTTTCTATCTAGAACTTATTGAAATGTTAAGAAAACTTTGGTAAAAATGAATTCTTATAATAATATTAATAAAGATCTAAGTTTAATGTAATGGAAATACTGTATCTGTTAAAAAAGTTCATTTATTAAACAGATAATGAATTGCCAAATGGACGAAATCTTTTCGAAGAGAGAAAGGATAACTTTTAAGGAATTTTAATTGAGAAGTTAGGCGGTGCTGCACAAGTGTTGATTTATATTAGAAATCCGTTGAGAAAGAAATGTAATCTATTGAAGAGTATTTTCCGATAGAATTGATTGATATCAAGGATAAACAATAGAAAGTTTAATTGGCCCGCATTTTCATAGTGCGATTGATAGCATTTACTAGCGTGAGTTTATAGCAGAAGTTTCAGCCTATATTTGTTAAGAGACAAGTAAGAGAAACACTAGACAAATATCATCGCTATTTAAAGTCAAATTCCTAGCTAGAAATTGTTCTGAAGCATTTAAGTCACAATATTCATTTTATTCATAATTTTATAAAATATTAACAACTTTAGGATTCAAGAAATTTATATACTATACTTATCAAATGCATTTTTAATAAGTTTAATTTTAAATCCGAAAACAATTCAGCCAAGAGATAAAGAGACCAAATTAAAATCTAAGAATTTTAATTACATTTAAGTTAAAATAATCTAAATATTTTCAAGAATTACTGATGTACTCTTCGAACATTTGTTTGAAACTATTTTGCATCAAATAAATAGAAAGACATGTATAGAATTAACTTAAGAATTAATACAATTAATTAGTTTTGCATTAGTTCATAAGTTACCATTTTAAATTATTTTAAAATTCAGTAAAGCAATTTGAGTTTTTTTTAATGCATTCCGAGAATACTAAATAAGAAAAATGAATGAATACGGTCTATACCAATAATTCTTGTAATTATCAATGTTCTCTTAAAATTAAAAATAAATTACAGGAGTGAATTTTTTTCTAACAATGTTCGAAAAATAATTTACGTTCTAAACTAATAGAAATATGTTTATTGATCAGTTAATATAAGTTTAATCTGTTCTTCGTAATATTGCATGTAATATTTCGTGTTACAGATAAAATGTTGTTTTTGATTGATAAAGCGTAAGTACCATTCATTAAATATTTATTATAATGTTAGAAGGAAGCTTATGTAGACTTTTTATGTTTTACTTACTATAAAATATTAAGCAAGCTAATAAAATAAATGCCATCATTAGCTATTTCGTTTTTAATATGAAAAATTCATCTGGAAAATCGGTATAAGTGAGATAGTGATCGATTAGTGAATTAATTAATCAAGAGATTAGTTTTATATTCCACATTGGAGTTTTATTTTTATTTATTTTTTCATAGAAAGATTTTTATTATATATTTTTTATGAGAATATAATACAATTTGTTGGTATTTAAAAAAAAAAAAATTATCACAATTGAGCGATATAATTAAGAAAATTCGTTATTACTGTATTACTTTTTTAAATAAATTAAAAGAATTAAATTTTTACATAATAAATTTGCTTAACGTTTCATATTATAAATTATGTGATTTTTAGTCAAATCAATTATAATAATTTTATAAAATTATCAATATTTGAAGTTAAAATAATAAATTTTATTTTTAAAATGCAATTATTATATTTTCGAAATTTATTAGAAACGATTAAGATGATCATGGAAAGCATGAGATTAAATAAAAGTTAATTATTGAATGATAATAGAACTATAACTTACACAACAATGACTACAGAAATTCAATAATTTAGTTTAATTTATTTATTGGTGTGAAACAACAATTAAGCAATTAAATATTCTAATGAACCATCTAGAAATTAAAGCCTTTGCCTAAACATAATGATTAGATCTATATTATTTATTATCGATTTAATGAATTTTTCTGAGAATATTATTAGTCACATAATTTTGTTCTATGTCTTCATTTCAACAATTTTAATTTGTTAATCGTTCATATCATATAGTAAATCAGCTTTTAATCATAATCATTGATATTGATATTATTTGCTTTTAATATCTATAAATGTTAGGTAGGTCCTATATTATAATTTTAGATAATTTTTATTTAATTTAAAAACTTATAAATCAAAAATTCAAAATTTTTTTCATTGAGAAACTGTGATAAGAAATTGCATAAGATATGAATGGATCTTGAAAATTAACTCAAAAATTATATATATATATTTAGAATTTAAGCGCTAATAAACTGAACTGCCAAATTTATAAACTGAAATATTTGAAATATTATTATAAGATAATCATAAATAATATATGATCAATCACAAAAAATGTTTTTACAATAAAGAAAATTGATTTCATTTATAAAATATAATTAATTTCTAATACTCATTAGTATTCAATATGAAATTTAATCGAATTACCAAAATTATAAGATTTTTCCGACGAATAACAAAACTTATTAACGTCTTCAAAAGTATATAACATTAATGTTTAGCGAAAGATATGATTGAACATCACGGAAAAAATGTATATGTTGATCGTGGATATGTTTACTTTTGATGAATAAAATTTTGAATGTTATTAATTTTTAGAACTAAAACTTGATTTTGTAAACCAAGAAATTAGTATCTGGAAACTAGAATATTAAAAAATAAAAATAATGCTAAGCAATTAACATAATTCCAATAATTTTTGAGATTGAATACATTATTAATTAATATACCATTTTATATGGATAATGTATTAATAAAAATTTTCATTAAATGTAAAAATAGTGCACTATCTCATATTTTTTCTTTGTTTAACGCTCAATGTAATTCATTTTTTTACGTTTTTTTTGTATAAATTATAGGTGAAGTTTTATATAAATTATATTTAATAGATATCGATAGATCTATAAATTGTGTTAATTTGAGTGGATTTTATTGAAAAAATTAATAATTAATTGATAAAATTAACATATATATGATGTATTTCTCTCTTGTTAATAGTGAAAATCTGGCTTATTCCAAATTCGGAATCTAGTCTATCAACAAAAGATAAAATTTTCATGGGATAAGCCTATTATCTATATTCGTTATACATATGGAGAAACTAATGATTAATTAATATAGATTTATAGAAATTTATTCGAATAGCTTAATGAATAATTAGCGATTGGAATTTAATCTTCAAAAATTGACAAAAGATGCAAAAGCACTTGCTGTAAAATTCGTTAAATCAACTTTAAATCGTTAGGATAATTATTTAATCATAATCTCAGAAATCACATTTCATAAAATATTTTTTTGTTTTATTTTATAAGTTAAGTAATATTTTAATTATAATATTTTAGAAATGTTTCTGTAAGTTCGTTGATAAAGTATTGCTTAAAGATAAAAATTTCCATTAATTATTATATTGGAAGGTGAAACAGTTACAAGTGCTTCATCACTAGAGATTTATGAGTTTTCTAATTATTTATAAAAAAAACTTATTTTTTTTTTTTACAGTTACAAGTGCTTCATCACTAGAGATTTATGAGTTTTCTAATTATTTATAAAAAAACTTATTTTTTTAAAAAATAATTGTTGTGTAAAAATTGATTTTAGGTCAAAATTATTTGTTCAATGCTTTCTTTGAATCCATATAATAAAAACAGAGAAGTTCTGCTTATTCTTTACATTATGAAAACTTTATAAACATTAAATAATAGAATGAATAAAATAGTTTTGTTAATAAAATTAAATTAGAAAGCTTTAACAAAAGTTAGGCAGTTATTCGAATTAAAGAAATCGTGTTTAAAAGAGATTCAAAGACAACAAAAAAATAATAAAGAAGAAAAGTGTATTCTAAGTTTTAATTTGATTTATTAATATACGTAAAAGTTTATCAGACAATATTAAATAAATATTTATAATTTTCGAATAAAAATCCTGTTTAAACAATAACAAACTTATTCGAATAACATTACTGTATTCAGAAAAGTAGGGCAAGCATCCTTAAGTTTGGAAACTTAAAAGGATTACTTATAGGTCAAGGTAAAGTAATACAAGTAATTAATTGTAGCTATTCCTTTAAAGCATCTAATTTAATAGGCTATATATCCAAAGAAAAATATTTGTTAAGATACTCTTTTGTTTTAATGTCTTTATAGGTAGTTCAATACGAAAGATTATAATTAAATAATATTATAATAAAATTTTCTTTTATAAATGCTTGAATTTAATTTTGTTTCACTACTGAATTTAGATGAAATAATTTTTAGTGGCATTATTGTAGAATTGTAGATCTTAGATACATAAAAGATGAAAATGCTCTAATAAATAAGAATTTTTTATTTGTTTTTGTTTTATTTTTCATTTCAAATTCACTAGAATAAAAATCGACTAAATTTATAATGAAATGAACATTTGTTTATTTTTAATAAAAAGAAATATATCATAAAACGAAACAGTTTTATCCGACATCCATTAGTTTTAACAGTAGCATAAAAATGCGAAATTATTCATGTTAATCAAAACCAATAATAGGTATAAATAATATTAAAATTTAAAATTTAAATTGCTTTTTTAAAAAAAATATATTTATTATTCGTAAAAATGCAAACATTTCTAAAAAAGTCTAATTTTTCCATCGCTGTGTGCTGCATTAAAAAAAAGTTTTAAAATAATTTCAAATTTAAAAATGCAACAAAAGCAACTGAATTAAAAGTTTGTCTAAAACTTGTTAATTCGTTTAAAGTGATTTAAAAGCAAATTTAATTTCAAATCTGCATCGATTGCAATTAAACTACTGAAGGTAAATAATAAAACAATTAGCTTTTAAATTATTACAAATTATTTATTTCTAAAACAAATATGTAATTTTTTTCATACTTAAATTATATAGACTAATAAGACAAATAAATAAGATAAAAACAGGAATTTTTTTTTCATATTGTTAATAAACATATACTTAAATTATATAGACTAATAAGACAAATAAATAAGATAAAAACAGGAATTTTTTTTCATATTGTTAATAAACAAAGATTTGAATAGAAAATAATTAACTTTTGCATAGGAATTGTTTATGTTGATACCGAAACATTGTTATGTGTTTGTTCGAATTAAATGCATTAAACATCTGGAAATTTAGAAAAGTTTATAACATTTTATAGTTGATTGGAAAAAGTAAAACGAAAATCCATTAGACAATTCTGAAAGAGACGATTAACTGTTTATTTTGATGATTGTCTTCTGATTACTCTTAATCTCAAGGGATCTGTAAACATAGTCAAAGTAATAGGCCGAAAAATAATTAGGCCTTTAGAGATACAGCTTAAAGTTTCCTTGACTCCTCTTAAACTTTATTATTCTTTACATGCATATAATTATATTAATTAATGTTTAATTCAACAGCTATACGGTTACAATGAAATAACATAAGAATTGACATCAACACTTTAAAATTAAATTCGATATTTTTTTATGAATTTATTTTTATAAAAGTTTATTTTCTAAAATGAATTTTGAATATTTGATGATTGTGACACATTTATTATTATTTTTTTTATTTGTATCACCATATTGAAGTGCAGAAAAAAATCAATTCAAGTGTGAATATCTGAGAAAAACACGCTTTTCTTTTCGAATGCCTTCATGAATTTTCATGAATGGGCATATTGGAAGGAATTGGTATAGAAATTCGAGTATATACTTCAAACAAATACCTATCTTTTGTGAGAAGAATAGGAATATGTAAAGATTACTAACTGTTGGAGGATTTATTTTTAGACTCACTTCAGTCGAAAGATTACAGAAATAAAAATAAAATTTAATAACACAACAGAAAAAGTCATTGATGAAAACCGTATAATTTTTCATTACGTACGACATAAAAAATAATAACATCGGATGTAATACGAAATAGAAAATATAAATAATGCTTTAATATTATTTAGCATTTAATAAAGAATATTAAATGTTAAATAATTTTATGCTGCACATTATTGTTCAGAAGTATGATGATAAAATTTAAAAATCACTTTAAAAATTTTTAATATATTTTCATACTTTGCAAATTTAGTTTTGCAAATTTAAATTTAAGTTCTCAGTAAAATATAATTAATCAGCATTTTTAAAAGTTATCTAAAAATAATGCTATAAAATGGTAGAATTAAATTTATAATAACAAACATGGAATATTGGCTAAAAAATTTAATTTTGATATTACTTTTCGTTATATTAAGAATAAATAGGATTTCTATCATTGAAAAAGCATTTGAAAATTAAGATATTTTTGGAAATACTGCAAAGAAAACTGTTAAGTACATTGAAAGTAACTTACATAAAAATTGAAATTATTCTGAAAACGCTACTATCTCTATTATTTTTAAGGTGGTATTAAATCAATATTTTATCATTTTCATCAATAAAATTTTAGTTTACTTACTGTTTAGAAACTTTAATAAAAGTTTTGAGTTAATATTCGATACTAATAACGAAAAACTGCACTTTTTTTTATAAATTTATGAAACATTTAATTAAATCTTTGCAGAGAAAATAAAGTTTATGCTCACAAACTTAGTTTTGCTTAATAAATATGCGTATAAATTCGAGGAATTGATGAAATTTCCCAATATTCTTTATTAAGGATGAAAAAAATCAGTATTTGAAAATATTTATTATAATAGGGATATCTGATGTTAAAAAATTCAATATAAGCAAAGAGAGTTGGAATTATGCATATAGCATATTTCGAATATAAGCAAAATTTCATAAATTTTAAATGATTAGACATAATATAGAATACGATAAATAATTTTGGAGAAAATTGAATTAATTTTTATTTTCTCCAACCTTACAAACTGAAACAATATCTTTCTTTTTTTCTATTTTCATAAAATTATCGGAAATTTAATCCCTATTGCCTTTCTTTATTGCAGAATGTAAGAATCATATTTGCTTCCAGTCAAAGTACTTTATCAGTAAACATAGATGGTGTTCGCTTAAACAAAATGAAAACTAAAAACTTTTTTTGTAGCTTCATCTATTTATTTCATCTTTTTTTTACTTTACATATATATTTTATAGAATAAAATTCAAACTACATAACGTAATTCAAAGTACTCGATTATTAAATGAAGTATTTATTCTATATTTAAAAATTATTCTTAATCAGCGACTCTTAACAATTTAGCCACATACGAACACAATGAAAATTTGAACGTAATTCGCTTTTTATTCGTGAATTAAAACACGACTCATTTTCATTTATCTGATAAATCAAATATTGTATTGCTATAAGTTTATTTTTTTATTAAAATTATCATAAAAATATGGTTTTAAATTTAATAATCTTATGAATTGCTTAAGATATTTCTTAATAGTCGGTTTTGCATAATATTGTTTGGAATTCATAATTTAATTCGGCAATAATTTAAACAATGTCTCTAATTGAATTTTTCAAATTAATCACGGATATTACTGTATTTTAAGAATAATCGCAATAATTTTCTTTTCTCCTCTGATATTTCAGTTAAATATTTTTTCTTTAAATATAAAACAATTAATTAATGTTTATGATGACGTTTATATATAACATTCATATAAATAAATTTAAATTTTACAACATCTGTAGTCATTTTTGTTACTTAACATAACATTAATAACTTATTTACAGATTTAATTTATAAAAGTTATTTAAAAATGTATTTCCACATATAATTGAGAAGAAATAATTTAAATTTATTAAAATTATTATTTCTGTTCCTCTCTAGAGAATATAAAATTAATAAAATATTTTCAAGCAAATATCTCTAAAAAATAAATAAATTGAAACCGAAATAGAAAAATTATTAGATTGTATTAAAGCTAAGCAAAAGATGGTATACGCTTTATTTATTTTTTTATTAATAAAGTGATCATTTAAATTTTCAATTTAAAAAAATAATAATATTTGTCTTCAAACTTAAATAAAGTAGGAAACAATTTAATCCGATTATTAAATTTGCTTATTTTTAGAATATTGTTTTAAAATGAAGTGCACGTTTGAGTAAAATTCGATTTAAAGAGTAAATATATAAAAAAGTCACCAAATAATCATATTTGTAGTTATATTGACAAATTGATTCTCTTAAAACAACTTCGTTTGTTTTTTAACTTTGGTTAGAACGACTGTGATGTGCCGTGAATATATGCCATATATATGTTGAAAAATAACAATTTTCAAATTTTATTAAATCATAACCATTGAACTATAATAATTAAAAATAAATAAATTTTTAAGCTGATAATTTTAACCCATAAGAGTTATATTTACAATAAATCAATGATAAAAAATATGACATAATGTGAATCAAGAATGGGAGAAAAATTATAAATAAGATAAAATCATTAAAAGAAATCCTCAACTTAAGTATTTATAACTGAAGTTTCGAAACTGTTATAGGCATAATTTCAAAACTTTCTATTGATTTTAATGGATAAAATAATATTTAAGCTTTGATAAAGCTACCTACTTTCGTGAAAACCTCTACGATAATGTCGGAATATTCTTTAAGGTTCGCTTATTCTTTGAAATGGCGAAAATTTATAGTTTTATTTATATCTTATCTCTTCCTGTAAGAGGGTTCTGTCTCTGTTGCAGTAATAATAAATAAAAAAAAATCTTATCATTTATTTAATGCCTCTTTTCGTAGTTACTTCAACGATAGATTATGGAAATTTCGTTATTTTTCTTAAAGAATTAGAATTTCAAACATTGATTATTCTATATTTTCATTTATAATAATTATAATGGCTATGAATTCAAAAGAAAAAAATACTTTCATAATTTTATTTATATACAAGTATTTAAAAGCATTCGTGAACGAAGTAAAACTTTTACACGTATTTTATGGAGTTCACGTAGAAATCAATGTAAATGTTATTATTCTTTAATGTAAATAAAATTTGTATTTCGATCACTAAATTGTAAAAAAAAGGCTAAAACATAATTTTATATTTTTATACAATTTTTTTTTTATTATTAAAACTAAAAAATAAGCTATTTTAACCAATATTTATTTTGATTAAGGAGATAAATATTTAAAAATTTATGAACAAAAATAAAATTTCAAAAATATATATATTTTTTTTTTTTTATTAAATTTAAATAAAGAAAAATAGTTATAATCAACTCTTTTCGAGTTTTATTTCCTTTATCATTTGTTATTATTTAATTTACTTTATCAAAGTGTCACTTCTTGTGGGAATAGGAGGTTAATTAAGACAAAGGATAATAGATAATAAATCTTGAATAATTAATGAGCATTTGTTATTTTATTTTTGCCTATAATAATTCGAATTAAGAAAGTTATAAATTCGGGATATAACATTAATTAAAATTAAAATTAATTAATTTTTAATCGTTAGTTAATTAATCATCGCTATGTATGATATTTTTACAGTCGACATAGAAATGTTAATTTTGTTTAAATAGATTTTTTACCGGATTGACGGGCCAAAAAAATAAAAAAATAAAAAATTGCTGGGAAAATTTACGACATAGAAATGTTAATTTTGTTTAAATAGATTTTTTACCGGATTGACGGGCCAAAAAAAAAATAAAATAAAAAATTGCTGGGAAAATTTATTTTTTTTTTATATATATAATTTATCGGGCACGAAAGAGATGCGATTGGTGTGAATCGCTTAAATACAAATGAGCTACAGTAGTTCAGCGATGCACAAACTTTTTATATCCTGCAGCCACATTAGAGAATACTGACAATAGGAATAGAATAATCGATATTCAAACACTTGAACTGATATGGCTAGCTGCTTAAATAAAGTTAAAGTTGAAACCATCAAACTAAGAAAGTATCTTTAAAAAGTATGATTTGATGCGTTAAGAATCGACGAGTATCTTTTCGTGATACACAGAGAGCAACTGGTCAGAATTTTTTTTTTTTTTTTTATTATTCTGTAATAATATTTTAATTTATTAAAAGTTTTTTGAACAGAATTTTTTTTTTTTTTTTATTATTCTGTAATAATATTTTAATTTATTAAAAGTTTTTTGAAATATTTCTTGTTAAATTTCAACCGTATTAAACTTTAATATTTTTCTCTCGATTAAGAGGAAAGATTTTAAAAATTGTTTGTCTTTCGGATTTATTTTATTTTTTTAATGCAAAAGATTTGAAATATTAAGTTCTGAATGTCGCTTAACTTTCCGTGTGCTTAAAAAGTGATTTTTTTTACGACATTTTTGTACAGTAGAAAATTAGAATCGCTATTAATAGACTACTAATATATTTTATATTAATTGGTTATGTTAATAAATATATTATCAATTTTTCTCATACTCGTGGATTAAATTATTTCCATTATTCTGAACGAATTTTATTTATAGAGTGACCCAGGATACAAAATTTATTTAATATAACGTGATAATAATATACACTAAATATTTAATGCAGAAAAAAAAGAATTATTCAAGAATATAATCGCAATATTGTTGTTACAGAAACATTAACTTGTATACAAATTAATGTTTAATCTAATCTGTAAAAAAAAAGGTGATGCTTCTAAGATTACCATGTGTCGGTTCGTCTTCCACTAATAACTTTTCGGCTATTCAATATATTTTCATGAAATTTTGATGATGGTGTTCGACTATCAAAGATAATCTTGACGCCTCGTCATTTAACTCTTTTGTAGCTTTAATCATTTAAAAATGGTGAACGTACAAACTTCTGAAATAATCTTATAATATATCACTCTCGATCATATTTTCATGAAATTTTGATGATGGTGTTCGACTATCAAAGATAATCTTGACGCCTCGTAATTTAACTCTTTTGTAGCTTTAATCATTTAAAAATGGTGAACGTATAAACTTCTGAAATAATCTTATAATATATCACTCTCGATGTATTTATTGGATTTTTATGAAATTTAACAGAATGGGCAAAAGTGGTTGAAGTGGATTTTGAAAACCTTCATCTTCTACCATTTAAAAATGGCGTGCGTTCAAACTTCAAAGGTTTCTTCATGATAACTTTGAACTATTTAATTGAATTTTATATAAAATTTAACAGAATAATCAGACTATTAAAGTTATTCATCAAATTTGAAGTCGATTTTTAAAGGAATGAATCATCTCTGTAGATTCATTCATTTAAAAATGATTAACGCTTCTTAAGTTTCCCTATAATAATTATGAAACTATGTAGTAGATTTTTATGATATTAAACATATAAGCAATGCCATTGAAGATGATTTTGATGATATATATATTTTAATCTCTAAGTTTAAATGTTCCAAAATAAAAGGCATGAAAATAAGCAGTTAGTTTTTTCGAGAACTGTTTGTTTCTATATAAATTATCAATTAATAATTTCACTTATAATTAATCATACAGCAATCTTACATCTTTATTTTTCTCCGATATTTATTTCGAATTTATATATTCCTGGGCATAATTTTTATCCATTTTCCCGTCGAATGGCTTAAATCTTAAAATTAACACTATACATTTTATACCCTCAAACTTTAAATATACCGTTCATTAATAATTCAAATACTTGCAGAATATAATACTTTAATTCTTATCAATCCTCGAAATTTATTGGTGCAGCTACATATACAGTAGATACTTTAATACTTCACTTGTCTACTTTCGCCATCACTAATTTGAACTTAATTTTCGTATTTAATCAACAGAGTCACACTTCGTATCTCAGCGAGTTTGTTATTTGATAATTAGACTGGTTGAATTTTTATTTTTTAAAGTTATTTCAAATTGAAACGATGATCTCCTTTTATTTCACAATCTTCACGTTGATCGCTTCTTCCTATTTATAATTGCTGCCATTACAAACATTGCTACAACGATACTATTGCATTTTGAAATCTCGAAAGAAAATACTATTCCTCACATCAAAATAATCTTAATACCTAATTTACATATCCTGTAATTAGTTAACTTTAATTTCTAATTTGTTATTTTAGTTGCATCGCTTCATCTTTCTCCATTTTATAATCTGTTTTTAAACAGTTTTTTGTTTTTTAATTAGACAAATTTTCTTTTTCTATAGAAAATTAATGTGTAAATTATAAATTTCTACTTTATAAAGCAGTCGAATTTCTTTTCTTACTGAGAGATATCAAAATAAACTATATATATATATATATTATCTACCATTTTAAAGTCAGATAAATTTCGGAATCTTTAGGAATTTATTCAAAAATAAATAAATAAATAAAAACTTTAGAATGTTTTCATTTTTATATATTTTATTTATTTTCGAAATCAAATAAGTTGCATTCAAATTGTTATATAAAATAACATTTTCTGAAATTCCATTATACAAAAGTATTTTTCCAAAAAACAAAAAAAAAAAGAAGAAACAAAAATGATATCCAATTTATATAATCTATGGAAGAGTAAATATAAAAACTTTGTATAATCACATGAACAATTTATTATATTCTGTTATTGTTTCTTTCCAATCGCAATAGCAAAACTGACGTTTGAGATTAGATCTGTTTTTTGACAATTTTTTCTTTTTCTATCCGAGAAAGAAAATATCCTATCCCGTAGCTGTAGCTTCTGAAGGAAAAACAAACATCGAAATGTGATAACGTTAGAAATGAAGTAAAGAATACTACTACATGGAAACTTTCCCTTAACAAAATTCACAGAAAAATGATCTTGTTTGACAAATTTCTTCAATCCGAAGAAGTTTTTATGGAGATCATTAGAAGTTTTCCTATCCTTTTCGAATGTTATCGAAGAACGGATACTTATAGGAGTGATTCTGCAAAATGTTATTAAATAAAGAATTCTTTTTCTTTATTTAGGACATAAAAGAGATTATAAATTAAAATTTCTAAGTACTCTTATGAATAAAATAACTATTATGGCAGAAAAATATCCATTAATGCTCATAATCGAGATGATATAAATTTCAGAAGAATATTTTCTCTAGAAATTTAAGAAAAAAAAAAAAAAACATTAAATATTTCTCTTATAACTACTTATTATAATTGATATTCTCCAGTGTAATATTTAGTATCAATTTTCAAAGGAAATAAAATATAATATTGTATTGCGAAATGAAATCAATCTTTCTTTCTAGAAACAAATATTCGAAAAAATATCTCAATTTATCAAATCGCTATATTTTGATTGATCATTTGTCAAAGGAATCATTTCTGCAGAAGATTTCAGAAAATATACTGAATTTCGAAGCTCGACACAGAAAAGAATCTGAAATTGTCCCCAACAATAATGTACATTAATGTTATGAGATCGTATAAAAGACACAGTATAATTATTTTGAAAATTTATCTTTCGATATAGTATCTAGATAAAAGTTTCTGAAATTAAGTTTTTTTCATAATAAAGACTATTATATTTAGAATGCGAAAGTCGGGGGCCGCCTGTACTCTTAAATTCCAGATGGTTTTGGAACTGTAGACGGTGACAAATCAGTGGAAGACTGGTACCGAGAACGGGAGCGACGTGTCTTAGCTTCCCAAGGGAACTATTTCGAAGAGGATAATGTCGATTGGTAGTTCAGTTGTTAATTAATAACAAATTTTACCACGTCGAGCAATAGTCCGCTATTGAATTATAGCATTAGGTTGGCATAAAAGCAAAATCTTGTAATAATATAACTATAAAATATTTATTTAATATCGTTCAAAATTACTTCCGATCCGAGTGAATGAGCGTGGAAAAATCGCCCCCATAGCGTAGGCGAGGTTTTTCAAACGCTTTAGTAGGTCTGGAAATGGTGGCAACCGAGGGAAAAAATGTACAGAAATATTTGAAATACAGTTTATAAAATAAAACTCTTTCGAAAGCGCCTCGTTTTTCTTTTACGTTTCTTTATATATTCTGCGCAGACATTTTTCACTTTCGAATTATTTCAGAAAATTGAATGTACTGAATTTATCTTAATAGGAATTGCGTGGTAACCATATAGCCGTTCCTCATACTTAACGCTGTATTGAGTAACGTTTATCTTCCGTGTCTTTCTTTTTATCATTGTCCACAGGTTTTATATACGGTACGTTACGCAGTGCGTTGGGAACGATTTCCGAAAACTGAAAGTCAGCCATCTACCGGATCACCATACAAAATGCGATCCTTACCAAGAGTGGCAATCGAAAAAGTTTAAAAATACCGGTGGTAGACTCGGGCATAGGCTGCCAGTGCGCGTAGGCAATTAAATTCTATTAAAACTCGATAACGTTATACGGGTTATTGGTTATACTGGCGAATATAATAAGTATATACAGGATTACGTACGATTTGGTGGATGCGTTAATTTACTGGGGTTAATTTCCCCCATTTATTTAGGATAGACACACCGCCATTCTATCGAAGGAACGCGGCTGGGCATTGCCAAATAATATATAAGCGCGCGCTGACCGGCTGTAACACGGGAAAAGATAATCAAATAGGTAATATACCAGCCATCCGTCGAAATTATACACGAGTGTCCGAGAAAGAAAGTTAAGGTAGAGCTTCCGTATAGGAGACGAACAACCGTATACGATAGTACTAGAAACGATCCAGACCGGCTACCCCAACGGCGGTTTCCGGAATTTAGTACTGTACAGTCAAAGCCCGTTAAGCCGCCACCCTAGCCGACCGCCAAGAAATTTGGCAGAACGGATCTTCCCAATGTTAATGGAATAGGCAAACCGCCACGACACATTCCTTTTGGTATTGTATTTGTCTGGTTAATCCGCCCAGTGACACACTTCCGGAAGTTCATCAGTACCGTATATTCGGTGTTAAAAGCTCTCTGGATTCATTGGTAACCAGCGGGTGGGAGACTGGTTAACGGTTAATGGTGTCCCTCTAAACCTGGTTCGCATCTAGGTTGTAGAAAATTTAAGATGGTAAGAACCATGGTAGAAAAAAAACATGGTACGCTAACATTTTGACCAAAACTCGTCTTTTACTGCGCATGACGTCATCTCGGATGAAGAAGTGGCGTGGTCGCTGGTATTAAAGATTGTATCCGTGACTTTTATGATGATCTACCTTGATTTGAAAGCTACAGTAATTTTTATTGCTTATCGGTGTGCCTAGTGTACTATCAAATATAAAAAAGAAAAAATGCCAACTTGTGCTGTAGCGACCTGCAAAAACAGTAACAGAATTTTTTTTTATATTGTATATTTGCATTTTGCCTCATGCTAGGTCCTTTAAAAGTATTAATAAAACTGAAATAAATTTATGTTTATTTTTTTAATGTTAAGATGCGATGCTATTTTCAAAATTTCATTTACACTTTTAAATCTTTAATTATTTATATATAATAGGACTGATTAAGGGCAGCAGCCAAAAATACATATTGCACTCTAGATGAATACTATCACAACTCAAAACTGCTCACTTGTCAGTTTGAGTTAAGTATACAGGCGGTATGCCTAAAGTCATATCTACCCAGTGAAATATTTGGGCATAAAAAAGTTTTGATATCACAATTGTAATTGAAAACCTCTCTCTCATTTCAATGATATTGATATCTTGCTTTTTCTTCACTCCTGAAAATCAACATTTTTTGAGTTGTCACAGTATTCATCTAGAGGTCGAGCTATTCAAATAAAGTTTAGATGAGCACCTTTATAATTAAATATAAAAAAAAATTTATTCAAATGGGTTTTAATTGTTATACCTAAAAGTTTTTCTAAAAAAATTTCTTACTAATAAAACCTTTTATTATATAAATTTTTTTTGTTATATTTATCAGCAAATATGTCATTGCAGATTTAAAACTTCAAGAAATCTTTACTATAACATCTGCCATTGTCCGTCCAGGAAAGCCGCGCCTAGCTAAGGTGGATGAACCGAAACGCGAAAGGGAGAGTCGCAGTCGGTATAATGACGGGTGGGGATGGTTTCGGTTTCGATTTACTTTTCTTTGCATATTTCTGTTATTTGTCATCTTAGTGTTTTCGCTTACCTTTTTCTATTTGTGATGGCTAGCACAAGTCGCAACAAACTCTTTCGAAGTGGGACGAAAAAAAGTTTACACAATGTAATTGAATTTTGTGATAGAGAAGCAGAAAACGGCGATATTTTAATTCCTGTTTCTTATTCCACAAAACGAGCAAGTCAGATATGTGATGTATCGTTGAAGACAATAAAAAAGATTCGTCGAGAGTCAGCAGCGCAAGCTGAACCAAGTTTTTCTCTCCAAAAAAGCAGAGAAAGGTGGACATTCTGCAGACAACTAGAATAGATGGTTTCTATTGTGATGTTATTAGGCGTACGGTGTAGTTTTACATCCGAGAAAAGAAAGTTCCTTCATCAAAGAAATTATTGCCAGTTTTAAAGGAAAAAATCAACTTCATTTGGAAAAAGGAAATATTAAGACAGATTTTACATAAAATAGGATTTAAATCAGGGGTGGGTAAACTTTTCAGAGAAAAGGCCATATTGCATCAATGAAATATAACCTAGGGCCGCACTTTCCGAACGATCCCTATCCTTCACCATTGATCCCCCTCCATGGGTATGGCTTTTGCCCGTGGTTGGAAGTGATCCTGCCCTTTAGTAATTATATGATTGAAAAGGGGCGTAAAACAAAACTCCCAAAATCCAACCATCACCCAATAACTGTCTATAAAATCTCAATAAAGTGTAATGTCTCATCTAACTCAAAAAAAAAAATAGCCCTATGAATTTTACAAAATTCTACAAAAATATTAATCTTCCTCTGAAATGAAATCTTTGTGGGTGCAATCAATATCATATCATCCGCATATTGTATAGAGTGAATTATCCATTGAGACATCTGTATACCATCTCTATCATCAAAATAATCATCCAAGTCAAACAAGAAAAAATTAAATAACAATGGAGACAAAGGGCCACCTTGCAATAGTCCTCTCTTCACCAAAATCTCAGGATAAATTATATCATCAACACTTAATGAGACATTGTAATTTCCAAATAACAGGGAAATAATTTTGATCAATCTAATGTAGACATTATATTTTTCCAATTTATCTAAAAGTTTCCAAATTAGTACTGAATCAATTTTTTTTTTTAAAGTATAAATACAGCGTATAACTTCTGTTTTTTATTTTTTATTGTAATTGTATAAGACTTGTCAGCATAAAAATTGCCTGATCATTTCCATAGCCTTTCACAAATGCAAATTGAGTCCTAGCAATTAAATTCTTTCTTGTTGTCCATTCTCTAAACCAATCAGATATTAGACCTGTAAATAAATTTTGAAATACAGATAACAATGCTATTGGTCTGTAATTTTCTGGTAATTTAACATCGCCTCATTTATATATCATCTGCAATATAACTGTAATCCTATCCTTAGGAATTATTCCATTATGATATATCTTTTTATATATATTTAAAAGTTTTATAAGAGAATTGTCAGAAAAATTTTATATTAATTTATTATTAAATCCGTCCTTAGTCCTTACCCGGAGTAGAATTATATCTTAATTTTTTAATTATTAACTTTAAATTATCTAAATTAAATATGTTATTTTCTTCCTCTGTAATTACATCCACCAACATATTTATAATAATTTTATTCTCATATGGAAAATTAATCATATAGCTTTTCCATTCATCAAAAGAAATTTCAAATTTCAACAAAGAAAAACTTTTCTGTTTATTAACCGCTTGCCAAAAAGATTTCAAAGGTTTATCAGCATTGTTTATCAGCATTTATCTGCTCATTTAAATTATTCAGGATACTAATTTTCTTGGCTTTAATTAAATTATAGTATTCTCTTTTCTTCCTGATATAATCCACCAAAGCTTGATTAGTATGAATTTTTTCATAATTTTTATATAACTGATTTTTCTTTCTTTTAGTTATACAGTGCGCGCCAAAATGAACGCAATAGCAGCGAAAAAGTTTCCGGTGTAAGTTAAATCGTAATTTATATCTAAAAATCGTATTTATATAAGCTGGTATGAAATAAGAATTCAGAAAAATATCAAACGTTATTGTTTACACGGAATAAATACTCCAAACAAGAAAAAGTGTATAAAATCGAAAAATAAAAAAAAAGAAACGGAATATAAACCAACGATGATAAACCAGAGTAAGATACATCGACAGCCGCCGCCATGTTATTTCAGTCGCGCGACGCGTTTCATGTCATCACGTGATTAACACGATGACTCATCGCTTCCCAGACTTAGGCTACGTACG